>JAQQSY010003189.1:0-13144 GCA_028646535.1 Procyon lotor
GGCGGAGACGCGGCGACGACAACGCAGAGGTCCTGGCCTCTCTCAGAGGTGGCAAAACACAAGACCTCAGAAGCTTTAGAAGTTTATTACAAGGTCATCGTAGAAGTAAAAATATATGCATCTGTAAGCTTCCTATCTCTCAGTGGTTCAAGTAACAAGTGCAAGTAACAAACTAGATGGTCTATGAGGTTTGCAAACTGGGAGTTCGTGAGTACAGAGCAAGGTCAGCCCCAGCTCCCGAGTCCCAAAGTCCAGTCCTGGCGAGGGTGCAGACCCTCATCCAAGCGGGTCCCGTGCACATGTCGCACCCGTCTCAGGAAGGGTGGGGGACGCCGTAGGTCGCGCTCCACCCTCTGCTGCGGGGGAGGCCACGGCTCCCCACGTCTTCTGCTCCGTCGCAGAGCCTGAGCTCCGGGTTCCCCTCTCCTGCTGGCCCGGGTCCCCCTCTTCTCCTCTCACGGGGGCCGCAGCGCGCGCTGCTCCCGGCTCACCGCCCTGGGGGCGGCCGCGTGCTCCCCTCTTCTCCAGTGATCCTGCCCCCACGGTCTCACAGGTTGGGTTGTTTTGGGGGGTTGTTCTAGGGGGGGAGGGGTCAAATATTTATTTTGTTTTTATTTTTGGTAGCAACCCAGCAGGTTCCGATGCTGGGAAGGGTCTCAGCGCTCCTGGAGGGAGATGGAGGGGACCCACTGGTTGTTCCCCCGGCTCTCTTCGCAGTAACTGGCCACCTCCACCAGGCCGTGGCTTTTCCAGGCGTCTGTGTGAGGGTTCTGTGACAAGGGGAAAAGAAGGGGTTCAATGGGAGCCCCAGGAGTGGGCAGGGAGCCTCCCTCTCCCAGAGCCCCTCTGGGGAAAACAGGCCAGCTCAAAATAGCTCCCCGGGGAAGGCGGCCCCGGCGGGCTGCCCACGGGACATGCCAATCGTGGCTGAGCGCTGAGCTGGGGCGAGACCGGCCAGCTCAACTTTGTTGACAAACACGGGCTCAGGTGCCTGGCCAGGGTGGGGCAAGTCCCAGGCCCAACTCACCGTGACCAGGAGGCAGTGCAGGTCCCGGGGCTCGGTGGTGCCCTGGGTCTCGGCTGGCTCGCCCAGCAGCTGGGCCAGACGCTGCATGCCTGACACCCGGACGATGTTAATGTCGTTGTCACAGCAAAAGGACTGGATGAGCGTGAAGTGGATCTGCAGGGCGATGTCACCCTCCTCCTCCTCGTCAATGGCCAGAAGACACAGGACCACGCTGTCAGGGTCCCTAAGGGGGCCAGAGGAAGGAGACGGGTCAGCTGGGGGCTGAGGAAAGGCCCCTGTGCACAAGGGAGTTTCCAAAAGCAAAGAGAAACCAAAGGCGTGTAAGGGACCGCGTGTGCATGCAGCAGGAGGTGGGGGGTGGGGAGGTGCACGCTTCAGGATATCTGGGGGGACGCAGGAGCAAGTACGCTGGTGGGCACTTGCAAAGGCTGCAGTCAGGATACTGCAAACCTTCCCTCCCCCCCCAAAGCACAGAGGCCCCTGATCCGCAGTGGGGACGCTTGGGGAAATCCTAGCCCGTGCGAGAGAGGGGTGCAGCAGGCAGTGTGCAGAGCGGAGGGGGTCCCCACCCGCGCCCAGTCTGGGGACGGTGTGTGACTCACACATTCATCAACTTGGCTGACTCGTACACCCCCACGGTGAGGCGGTCCTGGCGCTGCGCGGCCACCAGCAGCTCCTCCACCGCGGCGCTCACGGTCTGCATCCTGGGGTCAGGAGAGAAGGAGGGTCAGCGCTCCGCCGGGCCCGCCACCGATCACTCGCGACCCCGCCCCGCTTGGCTGACCTCAGGCGGCCACAGCCCCGACTACTTACTTCTGGGCCGCGTTGTCGCACGCCACAAGCTCTTCCAACGTCATGTTGCAGTTATAATCCACAGTGGAAAGCAGCCCCACGACAGTCCCGAGCGAGAAAATGCAAAATCCGAGGCCGCAAAGCCCAAAACCTTCCCACGGAGTCCGAGCGCTTGTTCAAGACCTTCCGGCAGTGAAATCCTCCCCCGACGGAGGAAGGGGAAAAAAAACAAAACCGGCAAATCCTCCGCAAGAGTAATCCGCACGGCTGCAGGCGAAACGATCCCGTCCACGACTTCAGCGATCTGAGCTCGCGGCCGCCGGCGCGGACTTTTATAGACTTGTAGCCAGAGGCGTGGCCTCAGCGGCGCGTCCGCCCCTCCTATTGGCGAGCCAACAAAGGCGAGAGAAAGGCGCGCTACGGTTGGCCGACGTCGGGGAGGGGGCGGAGCGCCGCGCGGGGGGCGCCCACGTGGGGGCGAGAGCCGGGAGGAGGGCGCTGGGGGGGGGCGCGGGGAGCGTGAGTGCCAGAAAAGAAAAAAAAGCAGAAGTTTTCCTCCTGATTTCCCGGCAGCTGCACCGCGTTTCGGGGCGCGCGCGGGATTTCCAGCGCGCAATGCCCGCGCGGACTCTCGGGGGTGGGGGTGGGGCTGGAATCCCCTCCTGGTCCCGGGAGAGTCCCCGGCGCGCGCCTTTCCCAAGTTCTGCAGAGGGCCTGCACGAGGAGGGGGCCCAGTCTGCAGCCTGATCCCTCCCAGGTGGTGTGTGTGCGGGGAAGGGGGCGCTGGCCGCGGGAGACCCCAGACCCTGAGTGACTCAACTTCTCTGGGGCCCTGTGTCCCAACCTTCCTAGTGGCCGTGCAAGGCCGGCCTCACTGGTTTGGAGGGAGCGTTAAATGAAATAAAGGGTACACGGTAAGTGTTCGATAGACGGTGGTGCTCGCAGGAGGCCGCCTCGAGGCCCCCCATATTGCGAGCTGCGAAGGCGGCCTCTGCGTCGCCACCTGCCTTACGAGAATGCATCCCAGCCTCGTGGAGTTGCAGGAAGCATTAGAGAAAATGAGGGGTACACAGTAGGCGTTCAATAAATGTCAGCCGGCGGTAACGGCTGGCCGCGTCGAGGTCCGCAGAAGCAAGGGCTGCACAGCCCTAGGCACCCTAGGGACCAGACCGGTCGCCCCCTCCTCACCCCCCGCGAGTTTCAGGGCGGGGCGCGCGTGGGAGGCACAGGTGGCTCGGCCGCGGCCGGCCCCGCGCCCCCTGGCGGCCACTCGCGCGTCACCCTCTGCCCGCGCTCCACCACCCGCACCTGACCGCGCAGGGGTGTCGGCGGCGGAGGAAGGCCGGGCAGGACAGTTCCCGCTGGCGCTGCACGCGGCCACCTCGCGTCCGCTGGCAGGGACGGTGGCCACGCTTGTTCCTCCTTCCCGAGTGGACGCTGGTATATATGGAGCGCGTATGTGTGCCAGGCTCCCGGTATCATGGTTCCTTTCATGGTCTGCATTAGACAAAAGGGGAAACTGAGGCTTGGGGAGACCGCCACTCCCCCAAGCCACCAGGCCAGTTGGTGTTGGAACCACACGTGTGCGACAGGCGCGGCCGCACTCAGGGGCTGCCGCCGGCCTCCCCGTCTCCCCGGGAAGGCAGTTCACGAGCCTGGCGGGCAGGCCAGCGTGGGATTGCCTCCCACGGTCGATCGGGGGCTCCCGGGTGACTCACAGCTGCGTCCCCTCCCCCGCCAGCCTGGGGTCTGGCCTCAGCCCCGCGGCTCGGTTCCCCCGGCTCCCCGGCCCGCTGTCCGGCTGACGCATCGCGCCGCCTCCGCGCCGCCCACCGCGGGGGCGCGAAATGTCCCGGGCGCCGGGAGGCGTGGCGGCGCCACCTGGTGGCCACACGCGGTCTCTGCGCCCGAAGCGCCGGAAGGAGGGGCGGGGGAGGGGAGGGGGGGAGACGAGGCGAGTGAGTAGGGTCTGGACTGCAGTGACAGTTGCAGTATTTTAGATACACAGTATCTTCCACGTGCAACATAGAGACCTTTATAGATGCCAGTGTCTTTTAAAAATGAGAAAAGCCAACTACTGCCCGGGCGCGCCTGGTTTATTTTATTTTATTTTTTAAAGATTTTATTTATTTGACAGAGAGAAACACAGCGAGAGAGGGAACACAAGCAGAGGGAATGGTAGCGGGAGAAGCAGGCTTCCTGCCGAGCAAGGAGCCCGATGCGGGGCTCGATCCCAGGCCCCAGGGATCTGACCTGGGCCGAAGGCAGACGCTTAACGACTGAGCCACCCAGGCGCCCCTGGTTTCTTTTTATTATGGTAAAATACGTTTGGATCATTTGTAAATGAGCCACCGGGCGGCATTCAGTCTGTTCTCCGCGCGCCGAAGCCATCACCGCTACGTAGATCCAAAACTCCATCCACCACTGTCTAGACCCGTCCGCTCCAACACAAACTCTGTGCCCGTCCAACAGGAACGCGACCCTGGCACCCACCATTCCACCTCTGTCCCTGCCCGTTTTAGACGCCTCCTGCAAATGGAATGAGACCGAGCGCGTCCTCCTGTGTCTGGCTCATTTCACTGAGCACAACGTCCTCAAAGTTCATCTACGTTGTAGCACGTGTCAGGATTTCCTTCCTTCCTTTTTTTTTTCCAGTAAGCTCTAGCCCAGGGTGGGGTTGATCTCACCACCCTAAGATCAAGAGTTGCATGCTTTTTGGACTGAACCATCCAGGTGCCCCAGGGTAGCCTTACTTTCTTTTTTAAGACTTTATTTATTGGGGTTCTGGGTGGCTCAGTGGGTTAAGCATCTGCCTTCCGCTAAGGTCATGATCCCAGGGGCCTGGGATCGAGCTCCACGTCGGACTCCCTGCTCTTCGGGGAGCCTGCTTCCCCCTCTCCCTTCTGCTTGTGCTCTGTCTCTCTCAAATAAATAAATAAAATCTTTTAAAAAGACTTTATTTACTTATTTATTAGAGAGAGAGAGAGAGAGAGAGCACAAGCGGGGGCAGGAGCAGAGGGAAAGGGACAACCAGACCCCACACTCAGGGAGATCCCAACATGGGCCTTGATCCAATGTCCCAGTGAGCTGAAATCAAGAGTTAGCCGCTTGACCCACTGAGCCTCCCACGCGCCCCTTAAGGCTGAGTAATATTCCAGTGTCTGGTGGGACCACGGGTTGCTTATCCATTCATCCATGGATGAACACTTGGACACTTGGGTTGGCTCTTATGGATGCCTGTTGTCATCAGGAAAATCTTAATGGAACCAGGGCATGGGATTGGGGTAAGGGAATTGGGGCACTTGCCTCAGGCATAACTTTTAAGGGAATGCCACAAAACTCGGTCACCAAGATCAGTAATATTCTAAAGCAGTATTCTTTAAAAAATCAAAATTGTTGCAACATAAAACACCCTACCTGTGGCAGACAAAATATCAAGATTTTAAATATCCAATAGGGCCAGGATGGGGGGGGCGGGGCCGGGAAGTGAGCTGTGCAGGTATAACGCTAGATCCTCTGTTTATTTGTAATTTTCCTTTTGCGTTCACCATAGATTCTTCTTTGGCACTGATTTTGATTTTTTAAAATATGTATCTTGATGATTGAGTTTTTGGTGCCCCCTTAAATTTTGTTCCTGAGGCAAGTGGCTCACTCACTTACCCCTAGACCCAGGCCTTGAAGATGTCCCTCTCTGCACCAGGGAGAGGTGACTGCATATGTTGGGGGTGAGACCCACAGCCCCCCATGTGAGAATACGTGAGTGGGGGGACTTCCCCAGCTAGGAAAATGGGCATGTCCATACCCACCTCAAAAGTGGGGCCCTTTGGGGTGCCTGGGTGGCTCAGTTGTTAAGCAGTTGTTAAGTGGCTCTGGTCATGATCCTAGGGTCCTGGGATCGAGCCCCGAGTCAGGCTCTGTGCTCAGCTGGAAGCCTGCTTCTCCCTCTGCCACTCCCCCTGCTTGTGTTCCCTCTCTCGCTGTCTCTCTCTTTGTCAAATAAATAAATAAAATCTTTTTTTTTAAAAATGAGACCCTTTCAAAAGAAATGAGACCCTTTGTCTCAAGAACCGATAAATGCAGGGTGCCTGGGTGGCTCAGTTGGTTAAGCAACTGCCTTAGGCTCAGGTCATGATCCTGGAGTCCTGGGATTGAGCCCCACATCAGACTCCCAGCCCCACGGGGAGTCTGCTTCTCCCTCTGACCTTCTCCCCTTTCATGCTGTCTCTCTCACTCTCTCTCTCTCTCTCAAATAAGTAAATAAATAAATCTTTAAAAAAAAATCGATAAATGCAACCGCATTTTAAAAAATATTTTATGTATTTATTTGTCAGAGAGAGAGTGAGCATAACCAGGGGGAGTGGCAGACAGAGGGAGGAGCAGGCTCCCCGCTGAGCAGGGAACCCCAGGATCCCGGGATCATGACCTGAGCGGAGGGCAGATGCTTAACCAACTGAGCCATCCACGCGCCCCTGGAACCCCACTTTTTGTAATGTTGCATTGGATTGAAGGTACTAATAAGACTGAAATTTTATCAAGTGCTTACTACGTGCTGAGCATCTTGTAAGCGGTCTCTCTTCCGGGGGCTCACACCGTGTTCACTGCCCACTAAGAGGCACTTTGTAGCTGGGCCAAGTTCACAGAGGAAGGAAGAGAGACTTGGAAAGACAGTGTTATTCGTTCAAGAGCACAGAGAGCTCAGAGTTCCCTGAGGATGTTCCCAGATATTCCAAGACCCCAGGGATTAGGCTTGGAGCCTAGAGGGAAAGGACAGGGAGTGGGGGGGGGGGCACACGGGGATCAAAGAAACCAGACTGGGGAGGAAACAAAGCAATGTGAGCGAGTGCGGAAGGATGAGCGGGTGTTTTCCTAGGCGGGAGGAGGCGTGCCAGGCAGAGGATGCAGTCTGCCCTTTCAGGAAGAGGCTGATTCCCAGGAAGGATCTGGACACAGATTCTTTGAAACTCTGCTTTGCTCTGGCTAAGAGGGCAGGTGCTGGGGGCAGAGAGCATTAACATCTTGGGGTCCAGAACTTAATTAAGGGATCAACAAAAAAACTCAGTCATCAAAATGGCTAATCTTTTTTTTTCTCTCTCTCGTTTTTAAAATTGAGATCTAACTCACGTACCATAAAACTCACCCTCTTACAGTCTCCATTTCAGTGGGTTTTCACAGTGACAAGCTCGTGCAACCGTGAGCACTGGTCCAGAATGAGAGAAATGTTTTAAATCTTCTTTTTAAGATTTTATTTATTTATTTGAGAGAGAGAGATCACAAGTAGGCAGAGAGGCAGGCAGAGAGGGAGGGGGAAGCAGGCTCCCCGCCGAGCAAGGAGCCCGATGCGGGGCTCGATCCCAGGACCCTGAGATCATGACCTGAGCCCAAGGCAGAGGCTTTAACCCACTGAGCCACCCAGGAGCCCCAAGATAAATGTTTTAATGCAATCATTTAACTCAAACGACTGCCCCCCAAAGTCCAGGATGGATGCGAGAGTAAAATCTCCGGTCAAGACAGGATCATTTGTGGGAGCCCCAGTCAAAAGGAAAAAATCAGTATGATCGATCTGCCCTGATTGAAAATTTTGAAAACGTGTCCATGGCTTTCTTTTTTCTTTCTTTTTTCTTCCCCCCTTCATTTGCTTTCCTTTCTGAAAAGCATTGCATCCAAATCGGATTTCTCGTGCTGAGTTTCTGCTTCACCCAAGTCTAGGTGGTGCTTCTTGGAACTGCACCTTTAAATTCTCCCTCACCTCCCCCTTCCCCCAACCCCCCCACAAAGATCGGGGAGCCAGGGGGTTGCTCCCAGTGGATGAAGGATGAAAGCAAGGAGGTTGGGGGGTTGGCCTGCCCAGGAGGGGGCATCCCCAGGACGGGAGGTGGCCAGGGAGGATGTGGGAGGGGGGTGCCGCCCGTTAGTGTTCTGCACGCTGAGGCCCTGACCTCTGGTGGGGTGGTACGTGGAGGCGGGGCCTCTGGCAGGTGACTCGGGTTAGGTGAGCTCATAAGGGTGGAGCCCATGGTGGATTAGCGCCCTTATAAGGAGAGGAAGAGAGATGGGCACTTTCCACACCGAGTGAGGGCGTGGTGAGAAGGTGGAGACTGCGGGGGGGCGGGGGAGGCGAGCCTAATCCCCCAATTTCGACTTCCAGGACCTCGAGGAGTCAGTGACTGTGGCTCAAGCCCCCCTAGTCTATGGTGTTTCGTTAAGGTGCCCTGAGTTGAGCAGGAAGGGGTGTGAGGGGCTTGTCTGCCCCCCATGAGAAGCGTGGGGGGCAGACAAGCCCCCCCAAGCAGCACATGGAAGGGATGGGATGCCCAAGGAGGCTTCTGATTGCTTGGCTTCGAATCCCAGCCTTCTTCCCATCCAGCTGTGGGAACTTGGGCACACCATTCCCCTGGTCCACTCCTGTGCCTCAGTTTCCCTCTCTGCTAATGGATAGAATAGCATTATCCAGGATTGTTCTGAGCACCAAATGAGTTCCTTCTGGTCCACACTTAGAAGAGGGCTCTGTGGGTGCTGCAACTTCCTCTAAATAGGGGTGCTTTCTAGCTTTCAGGCATTGATTGGAGGCCCAAGTGCTGATATGGCGCAGGGGGTGGGCATTCCATTTCGAGTGGAGAAGTCAGGGGAGATGACACTTGAGCTGAGACCCGAGTGACATAAAAAAGCCGGGCTGCGGAAGCATGAAGTGAGAGTGCTTCTAGCGCAGCACATGCAAAGGTCCTGAGGTGGGACCACACCTGGAATGTTTGAGGAGCCCCCGGGAGGCCCAGGCAGCTGGAGCAGAGTTAGTGAGGGGCAGAGCGGAAATGGGATCAGAAAGGTGGGCCTTGGGGGCTGCAGCGGTGGCGGAGCGGGGCGTCTGCGTGTGACTCGGGATGTGCCAGGAAGCCTCTGGCAAGTTTGAAGAAGGAGAAGAGAAGAGCTGGCCTCTGACATCATGTGTTTTGGTTGGTTTTTTTTTTTTGTGTGTTTTTGTGTGTGTGTGTGTGTTTTGCTGAGATGAATAAGACGTGATTCCTGTCCCTAAGGAGAGGCTTCCGGGTGGATGTGAGTCATCCTCTGAAGTCGGAGATGTTGGTAAGACAGGATGGGCATGGAGTAAGGAGGTGGGGATGATCCCGCAGTGGTGGAGGTGACAAGAGCAGAGGCCAGGAGGTGAGGAGGCCAGGCAGGTTTGGGGACTGCTGAGGAGGAGGGAGGGCAGGGCTGGGGAAGGAGGGCTGGACGGCAGCAGGTGGCCTGGAATCCGGCCAGCTGCGACATCCTAGGGAGGGATTGAGGGGGTTCTGCGCTGAGGTCACACTCACCTGGATCGAACCCCACCTGCACCCCTGTGTGCCCTTGACTTGAGGACTTAATCTCTAAGTCCCTCTTTTTGGGGAAAGACAGACTAGTGAAAGGGTTGTAAGAAAGGATGAGCTAGAAGGTATTTGGCATGCAGGAAGCCCTCCTCGTGCCCCAGCCCTGCCCTGCCAGGGTGACCTGGCAATCCACTGGTGGCCACTCTTTCCCTCCCCGGACCCCCACACCCCCAGCTGGCCTGCTGCTGCTGCTCAGAGTTTCGCTCCTCTGCTCACCCTCCCCACGAAACACCACCGGGAACCCCTTCCTGCTGCCTTTTGAATGTGCCGAACATGGTCCTGCACCCAGACCTTTGCCTGTTCCTCTCCCTGAAACCCCTTTCCAGCCTCAGAGGTCATCTTGCCCCTGCGCCCCTCCCAGCGGGACTTCCCCTGACCCCCCCCAAGATGTTTCACACACCCTCCCCAGCGCATTACGTGGCCCCCCTTTTTTCTTCTTAGCAGTTAGCACCGTCGAACACGCTGTGTATCTTCCTTTTCTGACATCGTTGTTCTCAAGCGCCCTAACGTGGGCTCGGCCAGGGCAGGAGTTTCCGTGTCTTTTGCTGCCCGCGCTGTATCCAGCACACAGTAGGTGCTCAATAAAGCTGTGTTGGTTGAACAACTTAAGGAGTCCCCTCACTAAGGATGGGACCAGTGAGATGTCATGCCCAGCACATAGAGCTCAAAGGACAGCTTGTTCCCAGGCAACGAGGTGCTGGGTAAGTGTGATGCTCCGAGACGGTCATCAACGTTGCATCATTGGCTGGAGCTTGGCTAGAGGGCACAGGTCCCCGGAGACCACCCTCCCCTCAGACCCCAGGGGCGAGCTCGGGGGGCCTCGGACGAGCGCTGGATTCACACTCCTAGTGTAGCAGTCTCCGGGGCCGCCACAAACAAATACGCCACCGTGGGCAGCTTCAAAGGACAGGGGTCTATTCTCTCCCCATTCTGGAGGACAGAGGTCCAAAGTCAAGGTGACCACAGGGCTGGTTCCCTGTGGACGCTGCCAGGGAGAATCTGTTCCTGGCGGCTGCAGTGGTACTGCCTTTCCTTGACTCACAGATGCCTGGCCCCCCGTCTCTGCCTCTGTCTAGACCTGGACTCCTCCCCGAATGCCTCTGTGTCTTCGCAAGGACACCAGGCACTGGGCTCAGGGCCCACCCACATCCCAGGGACCTCCTCTTAATTTAGTCAATTGTATCTGCAAAGACCCTATTCCCGAAGGAGGTCCCACTCACGGGTTCCCAGTGGGCATGAATTTGCGGTGCGGAGACACCATTCCCTCCAACACAGGGAAGATTTGGGGCTCCCAGGCCGAAGGAGGGCCAGACGTGCAGACAGGCCGGGCGGGCTGGGTCTCCCCTCACCCCTCCCACTGCGGCGGCGAAGTCCTCAGCTCCGGCTCCAAAACAGACCTCAGATTCACCCTTTCTCTCCAGCCTCTGGGGGCACCACCCGCAAGCCTGCTACTAACATTCATGGGACCCACAGCAAGAATTTGGGGGGGGGGTGCCACGAAACCCACATCTCAGGGTTCAAAAAACTATACCCCAAATAGCCAAGTGCTACCCAAGTGTGTTCTGTCCTCCCATCCGGACTCAAATTCCTGGGATTAGAGACGCGCATCAGGACCGCCAGCTTCACGCCCACGGGGACAGTGACAATCGGAACCACAGATGATGGCGAGGGTGTGGAGACATTGGGAATGTAAACCAGCGCAGCCACCGTGGAAAAGTCTGGTAGCTCCTGCAAGGGGTGGCCGCGGGACGACCGTCTGACCCGGCCAGTCCACCCCGGAGAGCTTCGAGCCGTGTCCATGCGCAAACCTTCTCGTGAGTGTGAACAGCAGCGATGTTCCTGCTGTTCAAAACGGGGAATCAACCCAAATGTCCATCAGCTGATGACAGATGAAAACGTCGTCGTTCATCCACACCCCAGAATTCAGTCACCCACAAACAGGAGCGAGGTCCCCCATGCGGTGCCCCGGGGACGGACCCTGAGCCCAGGAAGCGAGGGAGGGGACCAGACACAGACCACGGGGTGTGAGTCCAGGCGGGGGACACGCCCAGACCAGGCTCCTCCACGGACGGGGAGGGGGCTTGTGGGGACCGGGGGCTGGGGAAGGGAAGGAATGAGGCTTCTATTTGGGGTGATGGAATGTTCAAACATTGATTGTGGTGAATAAAGTAAAGCTGTAAATATTTAAAAAATATTTAACACAACAAACCTGTGAACTGTGCACTTCAAGTTGTGAATTGTATGGTATGTGAATTATATCTCAATAAAAGTTGTTACAGAAAAGAAAAAAAAACCCAGCTGCAATGCCTGGACATTCCTCCTGATGGCGGATCGAGGTCCCTCTCCTTCCACACATCTGGGCTGCATCTGTGACTCGGGGACCCAGGGGGCACGAGGAAAGGAACTCTGCCCACTGCGGTCCTCAATGTCAAGTGGCTTGGGGCTCCTGTCTGGTTCTCAGGGAGTCCTGAGATCCCCCTGGGGACGTGCGACCACGCAGCGGGAGAGGGGCTGACTGAGGCCCTAGCCCAGCCCACCTGCGAGTTAGACGCCACCAGTGACCCCTGTCAACCCCACGGGGGACAAGAACCACCCAGCTGAGCCACATTTCCGGCTCACAGAACTGTGAGCGGTAATAAAGTCTGGGGGCAGCTGTTTACATGGAGATAGCCCAGGACCCACATCTTCAAACCTTCCTGGCAAACCTGCTTCGTAGTTAAGAGTTCTTGATTCCTCGCGGCTCTGCCCTGGACCGGGGGTGTGGGGAGAGCCAGCCCTAGGTCCGCGCCGCCTGCCTCTGTTTCTCCCTGCGGTTTGTTCGCTGTGATAAGGGTCCTTGTCTGCGTACAGGTGGCATCTCAGCTCACACATCCACTCCCTCCCCCCCCAGAAAAACACCCAGTGGTCCTTTGCTACCTGAGTCCCCGGGCTGTGCCCAGGGGCTCCTTGTGCGCCTTTGGGGGGCTGTCCGGAGGGTGAGATCCACCGGAATTGGAAACAGGTGATTCTGAGTCCTGGGTATTGGGGTGAAGTCTAGAGAAGGAGGTGTAGGGAGAGGTCCGGGAAGGGGCACAGGCCAGGCCACTACCGGCCCGCACCCGGGGGACTTGCCCAGCCTCCTCTTCCCCTGCCCTGGCCAGTGGCGAGCAGCTGTGTGTGGCTACTGAGCCCTTAAAATATGGCTGGGGTGACTGAGAAACCCTATTTTTTTTAAGTTTTACTTTTTTTTAAGTAATCTCTACACCCAACATGGCTCAAACTCACGGCCCTGAGATCAAGAGTTGCATATTCTCCCAACTGAGCCGGCCAGCCATCCTGAAACCAAATTTTATTTGATTTTATTCATTTATTTTTAAAGATTTTATTTATTGGGGCACCTGGGTGGCTCAGTCGTTAAGTGTCTGCCTTTGGCTCAGGTCATGATCCCAGCGTCCTGGGATCGAGCCCCGCATCGGGCTCCCTGCTCGGCAGGAAGCCTGCTTCTCCCGCTACCATTCCCTCTGCTTGTGTTCCCTCTCTCGCTGTGTTTCTCTCTGTCAAATAAATAAAATCTTAAAAAATAAAAATAAAAAGATTTTATTTATTTATTTGAGAGAGAGCGGGCGCACACAGTGGGAGAGGAAGAGGAAGAGGGGGGAGCACGCTTCAGTCACAGTCTGAGCTTAAAGCAGACACTTAACCTACTGAGCTACTCGGGGCAGCCTTATTCTTTTTTTTTTAAATAGACATACAATTGACATATAACCATTGTGTAACCTTAAGGCTTACAATGTGTATTGTTTTGATACACTTATATATTGCAACATAATTACCACTGTAGCTTAGTTAACGCCTCTATGAGGTCACGTGTTACCACCTCTCTTTGGTGGTAGGATGTTCCATTTCTTTTTTTTTTTTTTTTTTAAAGATTTTATTTATTTGACAGAGAGAAACACAGCGAGAGAGGGAACACAAGCAGAGGGAA
>JAQQSY010003190.1:0-13144 GCA_028646535.1 Procyon lotor
TGGGGAGCTTAAAAATATGTCAATGCTCAGGCCCCAGCCGAGAGTGAGTAAATAAATTAGCATCTCTGAGTGGTGGAGCTTGGGGATGATAATTTCAAAATTATCCCAAGACGATTCTGATTTGGACACAGGTTTGAGGACCCGTGGATGAAAGCACTGGATCTGTGAAGGAGACTAAGAGGAAGGATCATAAACGTGGGGCTGAGTAAGAACCCAGAGGCTCTTGAATACTAAGAAGTTCACATTTTAGTTGGCAGACATTAGGAAGACAGTTATTGAAGGCATTTGAAATGAAAGAAAAAAGAGAACTACTAGCATTTATGTACTTTGGGCTAAGTGGCATTTTAGACATGTGTGTTCCTAACTTTGGTAGATAAAAAAGCGAGCCTCAGATGATTTAGTAATTTGCCCAACGTCAGACAAGCAGAGACATAAACTGCTTTTGCCCACACCCGGAGCTTGTGCTCATTCCACCATAGCACATTCTGCTGTACCCCTCTGCCTCTGCCAGACCGCAGCGAAGTAGAAGCTGTAGAATTCAACCGATGAGGCGCATGAGGGTAAAGTACAAATAACTAGGAGGTTTTCAAATAAAGCTTATTGATTAAATGAACACATGAAGAACTGTGGGAAGTAGACTTGAAACCAGATCGTAGGAAGTAAATATTTTAGGCATGTAAGCAAGGAAATTTTACTAGTGGAAGAGGGAATGAGGAATTGATTGCCAAGGCAAAGAGATGGTGTATATAGATTTTGTCTTAAGGGACAGAAATCATTTAAATTGTTGGTTGGCCAGGGGAAGGGAAGCACCTCTAATCAAAGTAAATGGGGTCAGAAGTAACAGTAACCTTGGAAAGATGCACAGTTCTAAAACAGGAAGGACATGCTGAGAAAAAGGCATTTGAAGTGTAAAAGATTTAAGTAGGGAGAACTTTTGAGATGCTGAAGTCTGGTGAGAATGAGTGGACAGAGGTAAAGTTGGAGGCATATAAAGGAGAGAAAGGGTTTGAATCTACCGCTTGAAGAAGGAATAAAAAAAAATGGTCATGGGAGAAATGTTTAAATGTGCAATCAGCAGTAAGAGGTAGAGATGAGTTTACATAGAGTGATTTAGATTAGATCCAACCAGCAAAGCTTATAGTTAGGCTTTTTCCTGGCAGTAAACATCGATTGGGCAGCTGGAGAGAAAACGAATATTATGTGTTATCCAGGAAAGACCAAGAAGGCTCAATGAAAGATATATAGGGTGTTTTTCTTGCCTTTAATTCTTAAGGATATTAATGCTTGGTCTGTCATAATATATTTTATATATATGTATAACATATAATAAATATTTTTTTCAGTTTGTCTTTCACCCTTAGTTTGCTTAAGGTGAACATGTATATTGTCAACAGTTTTTACTGTTATAAACAAATATTGCAGTGAACATTTTTGTATATGAATTTTTACATATTCAAGTATTCCTAAAAGATTTCTGAAAGTAGAGTGTGTGATAAAAATTTATGCATGATAAGGTACCTGGGTGGCTCAGTGGGTTAAGGCCTCTGCCTTCGGGGGCACCTGGGTGGCTCAGTGAGTTGAAGCCTCTGCCTTTGGCTCGGGTCATGATCCTCAGGGTCCTGGGATCGAGCCCTGCATTGGGCTCTCTGCTCAGCAGGGAGCCTGCTTCCCTCTTTCTCTCTGCCTGCTTGTGATCTCTCTCTCTCTCTGTCAAATAAATAAAATCTTAAAAAAAAAAAATTTAGGCATGTTATATTTGTCACTAATAGCTTTATCAAGATAATTCACATATCACACATGTGATACTATTTAAAATTTATAATTCCATGGTACATACGTATGTATGTATGTATTTCAGTTCCATGGTTTTTAATATGTTCTTAGAGTTATGTAACCACCACCAGATCAATATTAGAACATTTTTTTTTTATCAGTCCAAAAAAAACCCTTGCGCCCATTTGCGGTCACTCCTCATAATCGCCTTGACCCTCAGCTCCTAGCAACAATCTGTTTTCTGTCTCTATAGATCTGCCAAAACTGGGGATTTCTTATAAATAGAATCCATGTAATACCTGGTCTTATGTGACTGACTTCTTTTACTTGGCATGTTTTCAGGGTTCAACCATGTTTTACCATATACCAGCACTGTACTCCTTTTAATTGGTGAATATATTCCACTTTGTAGAAAAACCATATTTTATGTATTCATTCATCAATTGATGGGCATTCAGCTTGTTTCCACTTGGCTGTCCTGAATGATGTGCTTAGGAACATTTATGTAAAAGTTTTTGTGAGGATGATGTATGTTTTAATTTTTCTTTGGTATCTACCTAGGAATCAAAATCCTGGGTCATATGATAACTCATATATTCAGTCTTTGAAGAACATCTGTAAAACTGATAGATAAAGCCAAATTACCTTCTAAAATTGGCTTTACTAACTGCTAATGTATCAACTTTGCTTTTAAAAACTTAACTGGTTTTCTGTATCCTGGCCAATATACTCAGAACTGTCCATCTTTAATAAGTCATCTTACTGGTAATTCACATTTCTCTGATCCCTCCCGAGTCTGTGTTTGGTCATCTTTTTTGGTTTGTCAACTTTCAGTATTTTCTCTTCCGGGAATTGCTTCTTTCTAGCTTTTGGCATTTTGAGGGGAAACTTTATAATTGCAAGGAACTCTTTATATGTGTTTTAAAAATGTGATGCAAATATTTTCCCTCAGTCTTTTTTGTTTCTTAACTTTGTTAAAGAGTGTCTTTTATCATACCCAAGGTTTTCGTTTTTATAAAGATAAATCATTTAATCTTTCCTGTTATGGCTTCTGTTTTGTTTTTTAGTTTTTTTCTTAAATCAATTTTGTATTTTGCCCATCACAAGATTAATATTTCCTAATATTCTAATGATTTTGTAGGCTTTTTTTAGTGTTTAATTCTTTAATCCATTTGGATTATTTATTTGTAGTAGTATGAGACAGAGATCTACTTTTTTACTTTTTCCCAAAGAATTGCCTAATATTCCTAACTTGTTATTTCTCCACCTGACACACCTACTTGATCCAGTAACAGATTTTCCCATACGTAGGAAACATTCTTTGTACTCTTCTGTTCCACTTACCTATTTGTGAGTTCTTAAGCCAAAACTGCCTTATTGCCTCGTTTGTGTTCTTTGCTATTTGTCAGCATGTTTCCTACTATTATTATAATAAAAATAATAATGTAAAATTATTATAGCCATTTTTACATTATTTAGTCCAGTTGAACTTTTTTGCAGCTTTTTAAGTTGCGGTTTTAAGAAACTTGTGAGAATTCAAGTGCGTTAGGTTAAGTTTGTAGATTATTTTAAAGAAGTGCCATCTTTACAGTAGTAAGTATTCCCATTTAGATTGGGCTTTTTTGTACCTTTTGATGAAAGTATATAGTGTTGATCATATAGGTTCTGTAGTGTCCGAATCCATGTACTTTATTCTACCTCAACTGTCAAAACTATCTTCAGCTTCTGCAATGCAGTACAGATAAACCTGCAGTAGAACTCGTCACCTAATTTCATTTTTGCCCACCCCCTAGTCTTCTACAGCAGCTGGTAGGATAGTTGAAAAAACTAAGATCATCACCGTTTCTCACTTAAAACCATTCAGTGACTTGCTTCCCCATGCACTTCAGCTCCTTATGAAGGCTCACAAAACCTTCTCTGGTCTGGCCCTTGCCTACCTACCAGTCTGCCTTTATTTTGTACTACTGCATGTCTTTTGAGCTGAGATTTTCTTTGCTTTGTTTGCCTGTGGATGAGTTTTTCAATGGTCTTTTCCCTCCCTTTAAGGTATTCTGTTGTATTTGTGCACCGTGTTACTTTATGTATTGTACATTTACTGTTCACGTTTGATTATTTGAATATTTTCTTCATTTTATGGGATTGACAGAGTCACCTCTTACAAATCAGAAACCCAGAGCTTCCTTTCTTTTTCCTTTTTAATAGAAATCATTATCACAGTCCATCCATGCTACAATTAAATAGTTCGTTCAATGTTGATGAACTTATGATACATAGACACTAAGAATCTAAACCAAAAATTAAGATCATTTTGAAATTCTAGTATTTTTTAAGTAATATGAACTACAATTAAGTGGCTAGGTGGTATACAAATTTGAAATGTTTGGTTTATCAAAATTTGAGAAAAAGGTAGAAGTGCTTATTTTCTATTTTATTATTGTAAAAATGGATTTAATTAGCTGGTGTTAAGTTGCCAGATGCAGTACAGGACTCTCAGTTTAATCTATTTGCAGCTAAATCATTTTTAGGATAAGTATGTGTCATTCAATATTTGGAATATAGTTTTACTAAATACTTGTTTTTTTTATCAGAAATTCAAATTTAACTGGGCATTTTGTGTTTTTATTTGCTAGATTGGTCAATCCTAGCTATATGTCAACTCCGTAGCAGCCTGACTTCTTAGGAATACAACAACCAGTAAATGGGTTTGAGAAGCTTTTCAATTTCAAAAATAGATTTCACAAAGTTCATAGCTCAAAATTTGTATATGTGTGCAATTTATGTATCAGTGAGATAGTCAAGTCCTTCTCAGTATCTTACTGCTTTTTAGTTTAGCTAGTCTAACATTCTTTCAAATAAGTTCTTTTTAAATTTTTCTAACTACAGATTTTTTATCTTACTCAAAGACCCTGTATAATTTCATCCTAGCTTATTTTTCAACCATCAGAAACCTATGCTTGAAGAAAGTTTTGCTACTTGCTTTCATTTCTTTGTTCACGCTGCTCCTTTTGCCAAAGACCTGTATCCCTCCCATCTGTACCTATGCAGTCCTTCACTGCCTACCTACTTCATAGGCCATCCCTCCAAGGAGACCTTTCTGATTGTCATGGCCGAAAGTGATCTATCCTTACCTCTGAGCATTTTGTTTTCATGGCACTTACCACATTCTACCTTGATACCCATTTTTTAAGGGGGGATGGGATTTTTTTAATTGTAGTAAGAACATTTAGCATAAGATCTACCCTCATAATGAACTTTTTAAGATACAGAATTAACTATAAACACAAAGTTTTACAGCAGATATCTAGAACTCAGTCACCTTACATGACTGCAACTTTATCTCTTGAATAGCATCTCCCCATTTCTTCCTCTTTCCAGCTCCTGGCAACCATCATTCTACTCCACTTCTTTGAATTTGACTATTTCGAATACCTCATCTAAATGGAATCATCATGCAGTATTTCTCCTTCTCTGACTTGTATATTTCACGTAGCATAGTGTCCTAAAGGTTCATTCCTGTTGGCATGTATGAAAGCCTGAGTAATAGTCCATCATATGCATATCCCACAATTTTCTTATCTATCCATTTGTTGCTGGACTTGTGGATTGTTTCAACATCTTGGCTACTGTAAGTACTGCTGCAGTGAGCATGGAGTGCAGATACCTCTTTGAGATTCTGATTTCAGTTGTTTTGGATTGAATACCCAGAAGTGGAATGGCTCTGTCACATGGTAGATGTATTTTCAATTTTTTAAGGAACCTCCCTTACTGTTTTCCATAGTTGCCACACCATTTGACATTCCTGTCAACAGTGTATAAAGGTTCCACTTTCTACATGTCCTCACCAACAACTTGGGATTTTTTTTTTCTTTTTCTTTTGATAATGGCCATCCTAACAGGTGTGAGGTAATACCTCTTTTGGGTTTTAATTGGCAACTCTTATGATTCCTGAGGTTGAACATCTTTTCATATATTTTTGGCCATTTATATGTATTCTTTGGAGAAATGTCTATTCATGTTCTTTGCCCAATTTTTATTGGGTTTTTTGGGGTTTTTGCAGTTGAGTTGTAGGAGTTCCTTATCTATTTTGGTTGTTAACCAGATACATGGTTTGCCAAAAGGATCTTGCCAGCTTTGTCTTTGTAGTCTCCATGGTAGCTTTGTATTCTTGCACTATGCAGCGTTGTTGGGTTTCGGGTTTTTTGGGTGGTTTTTTTTTTTCAGTACTTGGTGCTCAAGGTATGTTTCTTAAATAAATGCAGTGCAGTTGTCTGGTTTCCAAGTCAGCATCAAATTTAAAAGGCCCAGGCCAGCCTTCTGTAGATGTATTGACAGCAGTGAGAAGTGACAGCTAAAATGGAAGAGAAAAAGGGAGGCAAGCTGAGGAATATAAAACTGTATGTGTGTGTGTGTGTGTATATATATATGTATATATATGATCTCACTGGAGCAGATAAGGTTGATAGGGAATCAGCGTGATTAATCTTACATGCAAGACTAAGAAAACAAAGTTGGAAAATTCTAAAATAAAATGACACAATTATTAAGTTTCCTGTAAATGTCTCAGTAAGTCTTGAAGTCAATTTACAAGTCTTACATAAGTAAATTTTTAAATTTTAATATATGAGATTGGTATATCCTCACTACATTTACAACTTCATACGATAAAAATATTCTTAAGGGTGAACATTAGCTATCAAAAATAAAAATTTTAAATATATATTCTGTCTACAGAAATATTAATTTTTAAATAATACCACTTAAACTACATGCTTAAAATATGTGCTTAATTACTGACTTAATCTGAATAATTCAATACCCAAGAATTATGAGCAGCTAGTTTTATATAGTTAGTAGCATGGTATTATTATAAATAGACTATTTTAGGTATTTGTTTAAAATTCCAAGGAAATAGAGGATGCAGTATCTACTCATAACACTAGGTGGTGGTATCTGATTTTAGAAATTAAAGTGTGGAACTGTTTCTCAACATATGTGTTCTTTGACCTTGAAAACATTTAGTGCTTAAATCTCAGAAGAAAAAAATAGTAAAGCAATAGAGTATCATTTCTATTTATTAGGGTTACTCACCCCAACTCCCTTTTTTTTCCCTTTGAATGCTTTAGTCCAATTATTCACATGTTGTTTGGTCTCATGCTCTTGACACATGTTTATGTTTTTGTTTTGTTTTCGTTTTTGCTCTTGACACTTTTAAAAATGAAGATCTTGGGGCCATCTGGATGGCTCAGTCAGATAAGCATCCAACTCTTGATTTTGGCTCAGGTCATGAGATCAGGCCCCACTGGGCTCTGCACCAGGCGTGAAGTCCACTTAAGATTCTCTCTCCCCTTCTCCCCTTCCCCCTCAGGTGTGATGTGTCTCTCTAAAAAAAAAAACTAAAAAATAAGTAAAATAAATGATTCAAAATCCCAAAGAGCTTTTGATTATATGAGTTATAAGCAAATAATGATCAGTATTTTTCTTATTAGAAATTAAGACCGAGAAATTTAAAAAGATGTATTAACTCATTTTAAAATAACAATAATACACTCATTATGTGTTAATATAAATATAGTAAAAAGTAACTTTTTAAAAAATTTATAAGATTTTACTTATTTGACAGAGAGAGACACAGTGAGAGAGGGAACACAATCGGGGGAGTGGGAGAGGGAGAAGCAGGCCCCCCGCCGAGCAGGCAGCCCAGTGCAGGGCTCAATCCCAGAACCCTGGAATCCTGACTGGAGCCGAAGGCAGATGCCTAACAACTGAGCCACGAGGTGCCCCTAAAAAAGTAACTTTTCTAAATGAGAAGAAAATTAGAAGAAGGGACTACAAGTCCCTTCAATGTCTAAGTTATTAGTGGACATTCTCTTACCTGTTTATAGATTCAATCTTTTGAGGTAGAACAAACATATCATTGGGCCTCTGGAAAACTTCACTCTAAATTCATGAAAACTTAAAGAGAAAAAAGCAATTGATATCTGTCTAGTGGAAATCATTTTGATTTCATGTAGTCTCTAAAAGGGTCTTGTGGACTCCTAAGAATCCTAAAACACAATTTGAGAACTATTGTTATACCTCCCAAGTGTCTGTAAGAAGCTAGTGAAAAAATACAAGCTATATGTATAATTACACATTCTATTAAATTTGGATTTGTAAATCCAAAAGATTCAACAGCCAGTTCTTAGCTTATACTGTCTGAATGTTGTGTTTATTTTTTTTTTTAATTTATTTATTTATTTGACAGATCACAAGTAGGCAGAGAGGCAGGCGGGGGCGGGGGGGGGGGGGGGGAAGCAGCCTCCCTGCTGAGCAGAGAGCCCAATGCAGGGCTCCATCCCAGGACCCTGAGATCATGACCTGAGCTGAAGGCAGAGCCTCTAACCCACTGAACTACCCAGGCGCCCCTGAATGTTGTGTTTAAGATTATATAGTATGACTAAAAATTGATGTTACATTAATTAGAAAAATACAGTATTTTAATAGAAAAATGGACAAAACATGACTAGATGGTAAAAAGGAAACCAAGCTATAAATACATTTTATTTACAGGGGGCATAATTTTTAACCAGAAAAAAAATGCTTTTAGAAATAAAATTTAGAAATAAAATAATAAAATTATTTTATAGTTATTTAAATATTAAATAATTTTAATTATTTTATTATAATTTTAAAATAAAATTTAGAAATAAATATGGACCCAAATTACCATTATAGTTCCATTCCATGTATGTTAGCTGAAAGCTGTAGTCTATAAAAGACTTATCATTATACTTACATCTTTGTTGTGGAATAATCACTTTATTTTCTGAGCTTTGTCTGTTCTTTATTATCCATGTGCATGACCTCAATTCTCCTCTATGCTGATGATTCCCAAAGCTCTGTATCCAACCCCGATCTCTCTTCTATGTGTTCCTGGGCCTTACTTCCAGTTGTGAATCCATCACTCGCTAGAAGTCCTTACATTTTCTACATCCCAGCTTGTCTAAAACCAGAGTTATGTTCTCTCTTCATACCACTTCAGGTCTTCTTAATTCTTCCTTCGAGTTAATCACCATATATCAGGGTCCCCAGACTAGAAACTTTTAAAGAAAGGTTTGACGTATTCAAACATTAAATACATGGATTTTTTCATACCTTGTTGTTCCCCCCACTTTGATTTTTCTTCGTATTCTCTTCTTGGTTCCTATATATGCTTAAAGATTTAACTCGAATGTTGTCCCTTTTTTTTTTTTTTTTTCTTTTTCTTTTTTAAAGATTTATTTAGGGATACCTTGGTGGCTCGGAGTTATACATCTACCTTCAGCTCAGGTCATGATCCCCGGGTCCTGGGATCAAGCCCCACATCAGGCTCTCTGCTCAGCAGGGAGCCTGCTTCTCCACCTCCCTCTGTGATCTCCCTCACTCTTGCTCTCTCTCAAATAAGTAAATAAAATCTTTATTAAAAATAGATTCATTTATTCATTTGAGAGAGAGCTGGAGGGGATAGAGGGGGAGAGAGAGAATCCTCAAGCAGACTCTCCCATGAGCACAGAGCCCCATGTGGGGCTCAACTTACAACCCATGAGATCATGACCTGAGCCGAAATCAAGAGCTAGATGTTCAACTGACTGAGCTGCTTATGTGCCACTCACATGTTGTCCCTTCTGTACATCTTCCCTAATACAGTAAGCAGATGTTCCTTTATCATAAGGTAAAGGGTATATGGGGCATCTGGGTGGCTTGGTTGGGGGTCGGACTCTTGGTTTTGGCTCACGTTGTGATATCAGGGTCATAGGATCAGCCCAGGCACCCCCAACCCCATCCCACATTGGGCTCTGTGCTCAGCATGGAGCTTGCTTGAGATCCTCTCTCTCTGTCCCTACCCCCTCACAGGCCTACTCACTCTTGCTCTCTCTCAAATAAATAATAAAATATTTAAAAAAAAAAAAAAAAGTACAGTGTGTGTGTGTGTACAGAGAAAAGGCACACACACATTTTTTTCTTCTTTCTTGATAAACTTAGCCTTTGTAAGGCAGACACCTTGTTCCATTTGTCTTTATTTCCCGATTCTTAAGCACACTGTATTTATAGGAGAAAGGATGGTATCAAATACCCATGTTTTAAAAATCTGTGCTAATAGGTTCACTGCTATCTGGTGATAAATTTTACAAATTAAGATTAGCATATTCATTTGTTTAAGTCAAAGTCAATTCAAGTTAGCTATTCTGCATGGATATTATTAAGTATCTCTTCTTCATTTTTGCAGGAATTCCTTGGGTTTCAGAGGGGAAAATGTCTTCATTTTATATTTTTTTTTTATGTCAGAGAGAGAGAGCACAAGCAGGCAGAGAGGCAGAGGCAAAGAGAGAAGCAGGCTCCCCGCCGAACAGAGAGCCCAATGCAGGACTTGATCCCAGGACCCTGAGATCAAGCCATAGGCAGATCTTACTGCCTGAGCCGAAGGCAGTGGCTTAACCAACTGAGCCATCCAGGCGTCCCTAAAATGTCTTCATTTTATTTATTTTTTTTTTTTAAAGATTTTATTTATTTATTTGACAGAGAGGAGAGAGATCACAAGTAGGCAGAGAGGCAGGCAGAGAGAGAGGGGGAAGCAGGCTCCCTGCTGAGCAGAGAGCCTGATGCGGGGCTCGATCCCAGGACCCAGAGATCATGACCTGAGCCGAAGGCAGAGGCTTTAACCCACTGAGCCACGCAGGCACCCCAAAATGTCTTCATTTTAAAAGTTAAAGTTGAATATAAGGTTTTCTAAATACATTTAATGTATATCTCAAGTATCACATCACCCACCACAAACATGATCTAATGATATTTTATAATTAGTAATATGATAATTTGATGGAACCACTTAACAGTAAATATGTGCAAGGTTTTAAGGTACACTTTTGGGGAAAAGTAAAAATTTGGCGTAAAATATATTTGTCTGTACATCTATATTTACATAGAAGTAGTTTTCAGATTTATGTATGTTAACGCAGTACACTTTTTTTTGTAGAACTTCTTGGTATACACGAACAAGCAGCTGTAGGATTTTTAACATTAATGGAAGCTTTAAGATACTGTAAGGTAAGTTGATATTTATAGTACTTTTCAATGCTTTTTATTCACACGTCCACTGTTGGGGACAGTATTTCTTCTATGACAACATGTAGCTTACTGCTGTTACTGTGTACTTCTCAGTTCTTTCCTGATCTCCTTTCCTAAGCTGACACGCATATTAAGGGTAGAGTTAATTAAGTTGGCTGACCATGCTGAGTTTCCTTCTAGTGAGGTTTGTTCCTTTTTAAGGGTACAGAACAGAACCCAGTAAAAAACAGTTTATAAAAATAGACACCTATTATTGAAAGTAAATGTATTTTTTGGTAAACCAAGGGGAAAGGACGTATTGTTTCCTCCTCTTACCAGTATGCTTCATGGAAACAATTGGTAATACTTATCAGGCAAAGAAAAAAAATTTGCTAGATGCCTGAAGTTTTAACTTTTGTCTGTTCCATCTGAAAAATGATTTCACACTTGAAAGAACAAATTCCAAGCATTTCACAGCATTAAATTCTTTAGCAGATGGGCTGAGGTTAGGAACTGCCGTGAACCTCTCATTTATTGATAAAAATTTTATTGTTTTCCTGCATTATCTGAAATAATTATTGGATGTTCCAAATAGTTTTAAATGGGGTTCAAATCATTAGCAATTTACACGTAATGAGATGGCCTGATTTTGGAGGAAGGAAGAAGTAGATCTAATTTTCTTTTCCATTTTAGAATGGTGGGTCCATAGCAGTAGTTCTGGTGATGGTGATTTAATAAAATAACAGTGTCTTGCCTTCTTTCTTTTTCTTTTTTTTTTTTTTTTCTTTTAACTGGAAGTGTTCCTCTTTCATGACAACACTTGGAAAGGAGTGATATGGGTATGACAATCAAATAGGTTTCATCCTGTCCTTATCCATTAGTAGGGATCATGTTGTATCAAAGTAGTAATTCTTTTATTTTCTGTGACTTTAATTTACAAGCTAAAGCTATTCTGAAGGTGCCTGGCAGCCAAAGCATCAGGCTGCATCCCATTCTCCCAAGAAACACACACAAGCATTCATCGAGCCTTGAAGTGTGTATGCATGCATGTGTGCACATGCACACACATACAAATGACAATTACATAGAGGTGATGAATATGTTCATGAATTTGATTATGGTGATCTTTTCACAGTGTATACGTATACAAAAACATTTAGTTGCACACTTTTAATATATACAATGTTCATATGTTAAAGATATTTTAATAAGGCTGTTTTTTATAAAGTGTGTGTGTGTTTTGCAGGAGGATCGGGTGTGGAGATGATACACTGTGAAATCCTCACCGTGTAGCCTGTAATGCCCTGATCTCGATCCTATCTGTCCCTCTCCAGTTGCTTTGCCCTCTCTACTCTGTGCTCTAGCTCTGCTGGTTCCTGCCAGATTCTCCAACATACCCAGGCCCTTTCCTGCCTGATAAGACTTCATACTTGCTGTCATTTCTGCCTAAAATACTCCAGTTTGTAAATGGATGGCTCCCTCTCCCCGTCAGGTCCTACTTAAAGTGGTGCCTCAAAGACCTTTTGCTCAGCCATACCTTGAGTGACTCTTTTTCACGATTTCATAGGACTGATCACTCTATAAAGATCTTTTGTGTTTACTTATTTTTTTAATCTTGATTTTTCTTTTTTATTGTCATCCCCAGTGGATTATAGACTCACTGAAGCCAGTGACATTGTCTTTTTGGGTACATATTCGGCGTTCAGTAAACATTTGTTGAATGAATGGCCAGTTTCACCAGAATTGTAAGCTTTTCTAAATCATGCTTTTGCTTTTCTTTAGCAAAGGTTAGGTGGAACAGGGGAATGCCTGTTTTCCTTCTAAGATCTTAGTGGGAAGACAGTACTGGCTGTATTTTCTCCTATTACATACTGCTTTACTGTTCTAGCAGTAACTGGTATTTATAAGATTTAAAGATTCTTGTAATGGCAGGACACAATACAGTGGTATTCAGAGAGATGAAAGGCAGAACTCTTCATTACTTATACCTCCAAACAAGGAAGGGCTAGCAGACAGGGCCACAGAGGGAATTATACCTGTGGACAGGGCAACAGTGAGGTGCCACCACAGGTGGCAGCTTCCGTATGGGTGTTGGGATGGAGTTCGGCAGGTTTCATGGGCTCCCCGTGGATTGGAAAATTTCAGTGAGCTGTAAGGCTTAGGGCTGTCTCTTCTTGTCTAACACCTGGCTGCAGGAAGCTTAGAGCCATACATAATGGCCCAGAGTGTGGGAGACCTGGAAGGGCAGTGGTTGGGATGGTGTAATTACAGCTTTTGGAAAATCTGTGTTACCCTGGTGTGTTCATCA
>JAQQSY010003191.1:0-13143 GCA_028646535.1 Procyon lotor
CCTAAGGAGGCCCTACCCTTGGCTGCTGTCCGCGCCCCCCCCCCCAGAGCATATGTGAGTGTATCTGAGCATTTTTATGTGTGCACGCACAGGTGAACATGTGTGGGGGTCTACAGGTCCCAGCTGAGTGTCCTTGTCTGCAATGGGGGCTGGGATGGGAGGCCGGGGGAGGCAGGGGGGCCGGGGTGGAGGGCTGGGGAGGCGGGGCGGGGGGGACCGTTAACTACCTGGTCGGTAAGGAGTGGCCAAGCGGTTTGAGGCCAGGTCCTGGGGGAGTCATGGGGCAATGCTGTGACACCCAGGCCTGCCCTGGGGGGGCGCCCCACCCAGTGGGGAGACCCTGCCCAGCAAGCAGACAGGCATGGGCGAGGCAGCTGGGCCCAGCCCCTCCGAGGAGTGGCCTCCAGGCATGCTGCTCTGGCCCCAGAGTGGGCGGGGGTTTAGGGGCCCCAGCCGCCTGGGGGAAGCGGGGAGGGGATCCAGGCCACACGGGCCAGCAGGGTCCAAGCTCCAGACTGGGATGGACATCACAGCCCGCTCTTCCTCTCCTTTCTCTGGGGACAGAACCTCTTCGACAGCATCAAGAGTGAACCCTTCTCCATCCCGGAGGACGACGGCAACGACCTCACTCATACCTTCTTCAACCCCGACCGCGAGGGCTGGCTGCTCAAACTGGGTGAGGTGCACGCTCGCACACGTGGCAGACACACTCAGGGACACACAGCCTCAGGGGTGCAGTCAGGCCATCCGCCTGCCCCATCCTTCCATCTGTCTGTCCTGGGACGGGGGGCTGGGGGAGGACGAGCAGGAAGAGGAGGTGAGAGGCCAACAGACCCATAGACCTTTCAACTACACGCCTGTCTCTCTTTCTGGGGGACTTCTGAGGAAGCCAGGCCCAGAGAGGTTAGGGGACCTGTCTGAGGCCACACAGCCAACAAGTGGGTAGGCAGAGGGTTGGGTGTCCCTGGAGGATGAGGGAGGAAGTGGGACAGGATGTGGCTCAGGGGAACTTCCTTTCAGCACGGGGGTGCTGGGAGGACCTCCAGCCTGCAGAAAGGAGCCACGGATCGGGGCTGGGGGGCCGGCGGCTACAGCCCAGAGGGCTGCCGAACCTGGCAGGGGAGCTGCAGGGCCCAGCCGGCCGCCCCCGGCCCCAGGCACACTCCCAGATGCTTCCCCAGCAGAGGCAGCCCTGCCAGGAACAGTGGCTTGTGTTGGAGCAGAGACTGGGGCTGGGGCTGCCGCCCGAGCCCTCCATGTCCCCACACCCGGATCCCAGGCCTTCTGCAGACCACAGGGACTCCTTCCTTGCCCGACAGACCTTTCCCAGCCTCAGGGAGACTCCAGGTCACAGATCCCAGCTCTTCAACGGGTGTGCCAGTGGTTAGGTTCCTCAGCCTCGGTTTCCACAGCTGTGAAATGGGGATCACGGTCACAGGGAGGGTTCAGTGTGTGGCAAAATGGCCAAGCACTGGAGCTCTGGAGCTTGGACCCCAGGCTCGAATCTGAACTGTGCCGCAGGACTTTGAGCACACGACTGAGCCTCCCTGAGCCTTGGTCTCTTCATCTGTAAAATGGGGTTAATTATAGGTCCTCCTGATAGGCGGTTCTAGGGATTCATAAGCAATTACTTTCTAAAAACATCTAGAACATTGTCTGGCAAGCGAAAGATGAAATGCTTAGCCTGGTGCCAGGCGGGGAGCAGGCCAAGGGATGAACTGAGGGGGAAAGACGGCTGCTGGTCCTGGGGCCTGATCACGGAGGAGCCTTGAATGCCAAGTTAAGCGGTCAGGGCTAGCCTGGGGTGATGGGTGCCACTAGGGTATTTGAGGGACAAAGTGTTGGGTGTGAGGGAAAGTGTGGTGGGCTGGGGGTTGGGAGGCTTGAGGGGAAGGGGCGGAGGAAAGCTCTCTAGGCCCTGCTCCCGTGGAAGGAAGCGTCCTTGGCCCAGGGAGAGGAAGTCCGGCTGACTGTGCCATTGGCCTCTTGCAGGAGGCCGCGTGAAAACATGGAAACGGCGCTGGTTCATCCTGACGGACAATTGTCTCTACTACTTCGAGTTCACCACTGTGAGCAGGGGTCTCCGAAGCCTGTCCCTGCCCCTCCCCCTCCTCCCGGACCCCACTAAGTGGTTCACTCACAGGGCTTGGGGCCCCTTTGAGATCATTCAGCCCCGTACCGCGCCCATTTCACGGGCCGGCAAGGAAGAGGAGGGCAAGGGCCAAGGCAGGACCAAGCTTCCAGTCCAGCCTTCTGACTCCCAGCCCAGGCTCTCCCCGTGTGCTGCTCCCCTCCCCCTCCAGGGCTGGACAGAGTCTGGGAAGCTCCTCTATGGGTTTGGGGAGCCCCACAAGTTCACTTCCTGCCCTGGGTGTCAAGGCTGCATTTGCTGATCCTGGCCTTCCCTCCACCCCTCCTGCAGGACAAGGAGCCACGGGGGATCATACCTCTGGAGAACCTCTCCGTGCAGAAGGTGGACGACCCCAAGAAACCAGTAGGTGGCGCAGTGGGGTCCTGAGAGCCCCAGCCGCTGGGGGACTTTCTAATTGGGGTGGGAGGAGAGGGCGGCTGGCCTGGGCCCTCCAGGAGGCCCTCAGTGGGGCTTCGGGTTGCCTCAGTTTCCCTCCGAGGCTGTGGATCCTGGGGGCAGGTCAAGGGCATCAAAAGGACATGGTCTCATTTTTCTCTCAGAGGCTGCCTTTGGCACCAGCTGATGACCTCGAGTAAGCCTCTGCGCCTTCCTGAGCCTCAGTTTCCCTGGAAGAGGGTTTTAGGGGAAGTGGTGGATTTAGGTCGAGCCTGGCACATAGTATGTTTTCAACATGAGAAGGAGCAGCTCCGGCCCCCTGGCCTGGCACTGGAGGCCGGCCCCGGGAGGGTGGGTGGTGTGCTGAGCCCCAAGGGGCTGGCCCTCGCTGAACACCAGGGAAAGCCTGGCCCAGCCGCCCTCTCCTCCCAGCCCTGCCCGGTCCTCACCCAGCCCCCTCCCCACAGTTCTGCCTGGAGCTCTACAACCCCAGCTGCCGGGGCCAGAAGATCAAGGCGTGTAAGACGGACGGCGAGGGCAAGGTGGTGGAGGGCAAGCACGAGTCGTATCGAATCTCGGCCTCCAGCGCGGAGGAGCGTGACCAATGGATCGAGGCCATCAGGTAAGGGCTGGCTGGGCCTCCTGTCCCTTCTGGAGTCCCCTGCTTCTCTCTGGGCCTTGTCTCCTTGTCCACAAAAGGGGCTAAATCCGGAATCTCCCTCCTGCCTCTGGCATGCAAGATCTTCCACCCAGATTACATAGCCAGGCCCCAGGGGACATGGGGGAGTGGGACCTCAGCGTCCTGGGCTGGCGGGACGATCCTGCGAGATACTGCACAGAAAGTTCTTTGCCCAGCACCTGGCATGTGGTCAGTTCTCTTGAACAGGGCTCTTATTAGCGCCGGGACCCAGAAGGGGCCTGGAGAGATGTGGTGGGGACAGAGGGAAGGGCTCTGTAGGGGGAAGGGCCAGTGCTGGTAGAGACGAGAGGGCAGGTCAGTGGGTGGCCTCCCTGGACAGCAGCCCGGAGTCCTGGGGGGCTGGTGACGGGCAGTGCAGGGGGGCAGCGGGGCGGGGGGCGTGGCTCTGCAGGGACAGGGCAGTGGGCAACCAGGCTGCTCGGGCAGCAAGGCCTTGATCACCACAGCCACTACTGTGGGTTTCTCCTGGGCCCCAGGAGCCGGGGAAACAGAGAAGGGGTGCGGCCCGGTGAGGAAAGCAAGCGCGGTACAGGGGCTAATTTCGAGGTTCCGGGACAGGCTGTGGAGGGACAGGTGGCAAGGAGGCAGGTGAGGGGCAGGAGCCAATGGGGAGACCACGTGAGCCAGAGGGAGACACCAGGGAGGTCGTGGTTCCTGGGCCGGAGGTGTGTCCCAGGGACTTGTGAGGTCTGTGCCCTCGAGCCGTAGTCCTGTGAAGCAGCCGGGCCGGACCCACTCTGACCTCCATTTCACAGATAAGGTCCTGAGCTCTCCCTGCGCCCCCCCCCCCAGGAGGGACTTACGCCGCCACACGGCCAGTGGGGGCGACAAGAGGTCTGCTGGCCCTGCTTGGGCCCCTTCCACCCCCTTCTGGGAGTCCGAAGAGGGCTCCAGAGAACTCGGGGGGCAGAATTCCCCTCCAAGGCTGTCCGCTCTCAGCCTGACCCTCTCCTGCCCGGCCCGTGGGGCTCTGGGGCAGGGCTGACTCACTGGGGCCTGGTCCTTGGTGGGGCCATCGGGCCTTCCTCCCGCAGCAGGGCGGGCGGTCCGCGCCCCGGGGAGACCCACACCCCTGCCTCAAGCCCGGGGAGCTGAGAGCCTGCTGGCAGCCGGTGCAGCCCTGCCGTCTTCTCACCGGCTCTCATTTCAGAGCCAGCATCACCCGTGTCCCCTTCTATGACCTGGTCTCTGCCCGGAAGAAGAAGATCGCCAACAAGCACTGAGCATCCTGGGAGCTGGTGCCGGCGGGGGCGAGTGGTGCAGGAACCCCCATGACCTGTGTCTCCTGGAGACCTACGTCCCACCACAGAGCACCCTTTCCTGACCGGCAGACATCACCCCCGCCCACGCGACTTTGAGCTACCGGGAGTGGGGGCAGGGCTGGGCTTGGGAGGGTGGGTGGGAAACCCCGAGGGCTCAGAGGTGGCACTTAGGTCCCCTGACCCTGGGCACCCACCCCCTGCCCCACGTCACTGCAACAAGGACTGGGGAAAGCAGCTGAAGAGGCACCCGTCCCAGAACCCAGCACCCTGTTCTCCCTTTGGGCCTCAGTTTCCTCTTCTGTGAAACATCGTCTGTCCTCTGAAATGCTGTCGGCACTCGGGGAGGAGGAGCCGTGGGGATCCTGAGGGCTTCCTGCCCTTGGCCGTGGCAATGCCTCCTCCTTTTGCTCAGGGGGTTCTCAGCTAGCCCCTCCCCTGTCTTCAGCTGAGGTTCGGCCGTCCCTGCCCGAGGGACACACACACAGCTCAGACCCACGGACAGGACCGCCCGGAGACGCCGGGAGCACTGGACTAGGAGCCCAGCCCCGTCTCCAACTTGCCGTGTGCCTTCTGCCAAGTGACACTCCTCCGGTTCTCGGAAAACCGTGGGGTTTGGATAGAAACTTCTCGGCCCCTTCTGTGTCTCTGCCCCCCACCCCCAGCGATGCTGACAGCCGCGGTGCAGTTCCCGGCAGTGCCCCAGCTGCCGCCTCCCTCCTCACGGACCGCTTCCTTCCAGTAGAAGGACAAGATTGTCCTGGATCCACCCGAGGATCTGGCTAGAGAGGGCTGCTCCCGTTGCCTGAGCTGGCAGGGCTCCGACCGAAGGCTGCAGGGAAGCCAAGAGCCAAGTGGGTGCCAGTCGTAAGGATGTCCATTCTGGAGGAGGGGCAAGTGGGACTCCTCAAGAAAATGGCAGAAAGCATCCCAGAGAGAAGTATTCAAACAGGGCTGGGGGTGCAGCCAAGAAGCCAAGAAGAGACAGTCTTGTGAACTGTGGTTACCAGGAGGGCTGCCTGGAGGAAGCGCCCATGCCACTGAGGGACATAGAAGCTTGGGACAGAGTCCAACCCTGGCCTCCCTGCTGACCACTGAGCACGGGTGCTGTGGTGATGACGGGCTGCCCCAGCGGGGTCTTGGCATCTGAGACGCGCAGCAGCGCTGCCAAGAGTTGACTTCCCCGCATGCAGGCAGGCAGCTCTGCCTCCAGGGAGGCCCCAGCCCGGAGGAGGAGGATTCCGTGAACAGGCTCCTTCTCAGAAGCCCTTCTCACCCCCTCGCACAGGTCCCGGGGGAGTTCCTGGAGGGAAGTTCCCTGACAGGAAAGCCTCCGCCCCACCGCCAGCCTGAGTGGGCGAGCCAGAGCAAGGCGTATTCCCCAGGGGAGGGGAGGGAGTCGCTCCTCCCCTCCACCCCCACGGACACGTGCACACCTTTCGTGGAGTCAGGAGAGAGGAGCCGTCTTGTGAGTGGTGAGATCCCCATCTCTGGAAGTGTGCGAGTGCCTGGTAGTGACACGGTACTGAAGAGAGTCTGGGTTGGGCATCTGCAGGCCTTGGCGGACGCTTGAGGACTTCCACAGACCCCGTGGCAGCCCGGGAACTGGATGGCACCACTGCCACCTCTTCTGGCCGCTGAAGGGCACCCAGGGGTCTTGGAAGGAGCACCGGGCTGTGAGGGTCGTGGGCTCCGAGGTCCTCTCCCACCACTGGTATGCGCTGGCTGTGTGGCCTCCGCCACCCCCCTTTCCCTCTCTGGTCCTCACCTGCCTCTGCCATCATTGAGAGGGTGGGAATGGTGATTTCCCAGGCATGAGTGGCTGTCCTGGGACTCACTCCGAAGACAGAATAAAGCTCATGATCCATCTCGGGAGTGGGGTCCGTCCTCTCTGTGACCACGCCTGCTGTCCTCAACGCTCCCTTTAGCCCCTTCGCCCTCGTTCCTTTCCCAGCTGAAGGCAGGAGGGCCAGACTGGGAAGAGTGAGCCCTCGGAGGGCCCTGGACACTCGTCCTCCGGGCACCATAGCTGCCACCCGGACAGATGTCCCCAGAGGCTGGATTTGTGACGGAGGTCCCCTCAGAGCAGGGGCAGGGGTAGAGTGGCCCTGCCAAGGCCAGGGAAAGGCAAAAGAACTTCCCAACAGGCAGTGGGGCCAGAGAGAGAGTGAGCGGCTGCGTCAGGAGGCGGGTCTCCAGCCTGTCCCTGGAAGGATGCAAGCGCGGCTGACACCAGCGGTCACTGGGGCGGGAGGGGTTCCCGAGCTGGAACTCAGGAACCTTCATTTATTGGTACTTTCCACAATGTTTAAGTGGCGACAGCATTCCAGGCACTGGGGGGACAAGCCCACATGGGGTTTACAATCGGGCGGTCCTGAATTCCGGGGTTCTAGGCAGCCCCCCTGGATGTGTAGGACACTGAAGTGGCTCCCACGCCCTTCCCACCCGCCCCCTGCCTGAGATTCCACCACTGAGCTGTTCCCTGAAGACAGAAGGTGCTGAACCGATCAATTTTTCCTTACTGTCTTTGCTCCGCCCCCAGCACCTACCATGTTCCAGAGTCTGTGCGGCCAGTGGAGGGCTGGGCAGGCAGAGAGGCTTTCCAGAGGAGTTGTGTGTGAGTGTTTGTTGGCAGCTGGGTCGGGGGGCGGGGGGGGGGGGGCGCGGGGGGGAAAGACACACACCTGACCTTGCAGTGAGCTCACCTCGCGTCTACTGCACCCCCGCACATGCAACTCCTCCCAGGCCAGACTGTCCCTGCCCGGTGCCTGGCACACAGCAGATGCACAATAATTCTTGCTTAGAATGAAACCGCCTACAAAGGCCCCTTGGGCCCCAGCCTCTGCGGGTGCAGGTGCAGAGAGACACAGGGAATTGGGAGAAGGTTGGCGCTGCTGTGGAGGGGGGGATTGGCCAAGGAGGTGGACAGGCAAGGAGGGCCACATCACAATCGGGAGGGACCAGTGGGCTCGGACTTGCTGGCCCAGGCCCCACCACCTCTGCCCATTTCCCCGCCGGCCCGCCACTCCTCACTGTGGGCAGCAGGGGGCGCCCACCACACAGAAATGAGAGGAAGTGTGTAGCCGGCCTGGAGGCCTGAGAGCTGCCCTTTGCTGGAGGGGAAGCTGCCCAGCATAGAGCTTGGGCCTGGGCATCCCGGAAGGGGAAGCAGGTGGATCTGCGCTAACCGGCCTGCGCTCTCCCCTTCGGCCGGGCACAGGGGCCCCTGCTCAGCCCAGCAGTCAGAAGCCCTGGCTCTCTTTCTCTCTGGCCCTGGGACCCTGCACTAGCGGCCTAGCCCCTCTAGATGCGATCTTTCTCCTTGAAGGGTTCAGTCCGGTGAGATCCATGACACAGACCTTTAATAAGGACTTCCCTGCACAAGGGGGTCTCAGACACGGGCACAACGCAGCCCCAGCCCTGGGGTGAATTCGGACAGTTTTGGTAGGGGTGAGGGGGGAGTGGATGAGAAGGTGCCCCGAAAAGCCACTCACTGTGAAGAGCCACAGGGGGGGCAGTAGTGAGAGCCAGCCAGAGGGCCTGGGTTCAAGGCTTCACTCTACCCAGTGCCTTAAGCAAGTTTCCTAAGCGATCTGAGCCTCAGAGTGCCCATCTATTAAATGGGAATAATTCAATATGTTCAAAATACTTGGAACAGTGTTGGGTACTTACTCAGAGTTATGTTAAGTGCTCTCATTATCATTACAAAGCAAACCATACACGCGCTTTCATGGTACAAAACAGGCTGGGGCTTTTGGAACAGGAAAGATTCGTGGGGGCAAGAGAGTTGAAGATCTGGGAAGACTTCTTAGAAGAGGTACCCCTGAAAGATAAGCTAAGTGGAGGCCAGGAGGAGCTAGGACAAGGAGGGGTGACGAGGCCGGCTATTTCTGGGATTCCCAAGCCCCAGCGGGCTGAGAGGACACAAGTTTAAGGGAGGCTGGGCCCTGGCAAGGGCAGAGGAGCAGACCCAGTAATCCCTCGAGTATCTGAGACCACGGTGCCCCTTGTCATGAAGCTCTGACTGAGGATCCAGGAATATAGCTGCTGAACAGAGGCCATCCCCGAACAAGGGAGGACAGGCTTGGCACGGGATGCCCTGGGTAGAGTCGGAAAGAGCAAGGGGGCTCTGGGAACCAGGGGCGGGGGGAGCGTCTGCCCCGTGCCTGGGGAGTGGGAGCCCTTCTGGCCTGGTAACCCGGAGCTGGCGCTGGGTTACCGGATGCCGGCCGGCAGGAGATGGGAGGCGGGTAGCCAGGAGTGGAGCGGCAGGTGTGAGAGACCTGGAGAAATTGATTTATTAGGGACAACGAGAGAAGCTAAATATGTTTGCTGGCTCAGCGATGACTCAGGCTTTCCCCCAGGGGTCCACCGTGTGTGAGCATCAAAGAATCACAGACAAGCCTCCTCCCACCCTGGCTGCCAGCTTCGAGCCCCTGCTTCCCCTCCATGAAAGGCCCACCCCCCCACTCCAGTGCCCGAAGGCCTGGCCTCCGAGGGACAGCGGACACCCCGCCCTTCCACCCAGCCTGCACGCCCCCAACCCTGCCAGACCTCTCCAGAATGGCCGAAGAAGTAAGACACATCTAGGTCAAAGTCCCAGCCTTGCCCCAAATTTCTGCATGATCTTGGACGAGAGGCTGACCCTCTCTGGACCCACGGTCACCAGGGAGGACCCATCCCCACCAACAGCCCTTCCCCACCACCTACCCCATCTGGCGGCATCAGTCCCGCCCCCTTCGGCTTCTTCTAAGCAGCTGTGCGCACAGCCGTCTCTTCCTAAGATCCAACTTCCCTCCAGGAGAAAAGCCAGATTCCACAGAGCCTCCTTGGGGGAGAACATGCTCTTCCGGTGCCTGGTTCCAGGCCAGCCCTGGGCTCCGGGAGGATGCGTCAGAGGCTGAGGCCAGAAGCCAGGAAGAGAGAAGAGGGACAAATGACCTCCCTGAGGGGCAAAGCACTGGGTGCTGCCAGGAGGAACATGGGAGAAGGGCCGTAGGGGTAGGGAGGGCCACCTGCCAGACAGTGGGGAGCGGACGGTCCTGATGAGTTTCCCCGAGTCCTGCCCCAGTGCTAGTGTGCGGGCTGATAGCAAGGACAGCGAGCCCAGGCCAACAGATCCCCTCCACGGATGTTAGCTGTCACTCTTAGATGCTCGATGGGGGCTTCCTTATAAGGTCGAGAGCAAGGGTACACTCAACGGGTGCCAGGAGTTGCCCATGCCATCCTTGTAAGACCAGCTGAAGCCCTCCTCCTACAGGAAGTCCTCCCTGACCACCCCAGCCCCTTTAAGACTCCAGAGATGTCAGAAAACAGGTGTGCGAGCCCCAAGCCTCCAAAGGAGATCCAGCACCTGCTTTTATCCCGATCTGAAGTGCTCACAGTTTTGGCTTTTGGCATGCCAGTCTTGTGGTTTGGGGCTGCAAGTCTCAAGGAAGGGTATAAGCTCAGTTCTGCTGCTGGACTCCAAAGTCCCCAAGCCCTCTCCTTCTCCCCATCTCTCAGCTTCTGCCCAGGGACCTCCAGCCTCACCCAGGGATGCCTGGGCCTGTAAAATCATCCTTCTCCTTTCTCGAAAGGAAATTGAGGCTCACGGAGCTTAAGGGACATGTCCAAAGTTGCGCCCCACCACGGAGGCTGCACAAGGAAGACAGAGGCAGAAGGTACCAACACGTATTGAGCAGGCCTCCTCTCATTTGCTTCTCCTAGTAGCTGGTGAGGTAGACAAGGTCATTCCCATCTCATGGATGAGCATGTGGAGGCTCAGTGAGGTTGTGACTTGCCCAGAGTCACATGGCCCGGAAGCAGTCTCTGCGCCACTTATCCCCCTGGGCTGCTGCAGCCAGGAGGGCCAGCGATCCAGCAGGGAGTTTGCAGCTGCCCGAGAGGATTAACTCCTTGACCTTAACAGTCCCTTTGATCCTTTGAAGCGAAAGCTTAATTCCCTTCTCTTCCTCCTCTGGATTTTCATTTAATGAATAAGAGCCCAGAGAGGACCCCACTTTGACCCCAAGAAAGTATTTTTTGAATAAAATGTCCCCTATTTAAAAAATACTAAAACAAGGGCACCTGGGTGGCTCAGTGGGTTAAAGCCTCTGCCTTCGGCTCAGGTCATGATCTCAGGGTCCTGGGATCGAGCCCCACTTTGGGCTCTCTGCTCAGCGGGGAGCCTGCTCCCCCCTCTCTCTCTGCCTGCCTCTCCGCCTGCTTGTGATCTCTCTCTCTCTCTCTCTCTATCGAATAAATAAAATCTTTTAAAAAAATTACTAAGACATGCTCGTTATAGAAAAGTTAGATAATGCAATGATCAGAAAGAAAAAACTTAGCTCAAGAATTCCTCCACCTGATGTGCTTAAAAACTTCAAACTGTTTCCAGCACGCCTGAAAGGTTTGTGTGTTGCTTCTGTGCAATGCTGCGGCAATTACAAGTCTGTAACGTGTGTCTTCCTGACACTGCGGAATTCACATCCCCCCACGTGTAGCAGTCAGGACAGGCTAGGTTATGCCGTGTAACAAATAACCCTAAAATGTCAGTGGCTGGGCACACAGAGTTTATGCCTTGCTCACACTGTCTGCCCGGGGTGGGGTGGGGGGGTGGCCGGGGACCTCTGCTCCTCAGTCACTCAGGAACTCGGGCTGAAGAAGTGCCGTCCCCACCCAGGCTGCCAGGAGCATCGTCTGATTGTGACACATCACTTTGGGTCACATTTCACGAGCCAAAGTGAGTCACATAGCCACCTAACTTCAAGGGGGATGAGAAGTACCATCCTGCCACCTGCCCTTTGAGACGCGAGAACAGAAATCCTTGGACTGCAGACCTAGTCCCAGCTACAACTATGATGGCCAGTGGTTCTCGGGGCCAGTGGGTTTGCTAGCATACAGGACTGTCCGAGCTAAAACTGAGAGTGTCCTGGGCAAACCAGAACCCATCGTCTACCCTCACTGTGCCACGGCCATCCACTCTTCACGAACTCCCCTCTCAATGACAGCAGACCATCTAGTATTTGAGTCCAAGTTTTTCTCCCCTCTGGTCGGAGACTTACATTGTTTCCAGCTTTGCGCATGGATATGTTGTCTAAAATAGCATCAGGAATAAAACCTTGTCCAATTACTGGCCATTTACAGGCTCGGAACACCTGCTGTCCGCTGATATTTCAAAAGGGTTGGGGCACTCTAACTTGTCTTCCATAGCAGGAGCTAGCGCCCCCTTCCGTCCGCTCACCTGCAGCCCAGAACACTAATTCTTGAATCTTTAGCATCAGTCATGTGGAGGGCTTGTTGAAATGCAAGGAGCCGGCCCTACCCCCAGAGTCCCAGTCAGTAGCTCCGGGGTGAGGCCCAAACACTAGCGTTTGTACAAAGTCCCCGAGAATATCAATGCCTCTGACCTGGTACGGCACTTGGAGAACCCCTGACCTAGGGGTTAAATGTCCCTTCTCGGCAGTGGGACAGAGGATTCTGCTCAGCTACTCTGCAGCTGTGTAACTGAGGGCAAATTACATAATGGACCGCTCTCAGCCTCAGTTTCCTCCTCTGTGAATGGGGTCCATTGTCAGGATGGAGTGCGGCTAACATTCGCAAAGCGACCCTAGAATTCAGTTAAAGAGAGTGTGATTCAGCGGGGGGTTCTATGACTTCGTGGTTTTAAAATATTGGTGAATGTGAATGGCATTGCATTTATTAGTTTGCACGCCTTTCACGTCTCTGGGTGGAAATGGATTTCTTTCCATGCGATGGTTAAGCACCTATGTTTCTTTCGGACGTGAATCGTCTGCTCCTGCCCTTTGCCCGTGTACCTGTGGGTTTCTCGGCCTCATTACACAGCGAGACAGCAGACGTCATAGCCGCTCTTGTTTGCTACAACGATTTTTCCAAAGCTGCTGCCTGCCTTTCTACCGAGGTCGTTTTTCTGCCTTACAGAGTGGCTAAATCCATCTGACTTTCCTAGTTTTATTTCCCCATCATTTTAAGCCGAGATGGTCTCCCTTCTGCAGAATGTGAAACATATAAAAGAATTAGAGTTTGGATTATGGGAGGAAGACGTCCTCCTGGCCCAGCTCAAACCCTCTGGTCACGGCACAGGGCAGAGGCAGGAACTGGGGATCTCAGCACCACTGACCCCCCACCCCCGGCCACCCTCAGCTCTGCCCCACTCGTTGGCAGAGGGCCTCTCCAAAGAGGTGTGGGGAGTTCAGGATGGGAAGGGGCCCCTGGAAGTTCAAGTGGCCCGTCCTCCAGCTGGAAACAGGACCAAGGACATGAGAATGGGTCCCAGGCATTAGCAGCCTCACGGTCAGATTTCTCAGATCTTTGCCCTGCCGGTTTTTGCCTCTCTGGGTCTCTATCTTCTCATCTATAAAATGGGAGTGATAAACGCGGCATCAATGGAAAATTTTAAATAGATCGAGAGCCACAGTGCGCTGAGCAGAGTGTTGGGTGCAGAGTGCATACTGAATAAAAGGGACTTGGGGTTATGCCCGGTCCTACTCCCAGGGGGAAGGCCTGGGCCCTACAGCCTTTTCCTCCCTTGGGACTGAAAGTAACTGGCACCGGGGCCCCCAGTCCCCACTGCCTCAAAGCCCAGACCCTCCAGCTGCAGCTCCGCCCATCAGCCTTTCCACCGACCGGCTCCGCCCAGGATCCCTGGCACCATCCCC
>JAQQSY010003192.1:0-13142 GCA_028646535.1 Procyon lotor
CCAGCCTTCTGAGGTTGGAGGATGTCCTCCTAGAGCCCAAACTGGGCATTAGCCTTCGAGGCCCCAGTCCAGGGACCAGTGACTGGGGCTGTGTCTAAGTCTGCTGGAAACACTAATTCTCCCCTTTGGGCTCCAGATGCCCTTACTTCTCCTTCTGGAGACAGAAGAGATGTGCTTCCCTCCCCGGATGTATACACCACATTCAGTGGGCTTCTGTGACCATTGCAAGTCTGATGGACATCCTAGCACATTCCTCATGGTACTATTTAAGCTCCAGAAATAACAGCATCACATAGATAGATTTAAAAATCTAAATGTACAGAAACTTGATAAAGTAAGTTTTAGCAACTACTGAAAAAAAAAAAATGGAAAAGAATTAAGATCATCCAAGAGCCTTAAAACAGAAGGGTGAAACTGCTAGTCCCTCCAAACTTTTTTTTTAGTTTAATTTTGTGCTTATAGAGATTGCAGATTTATATGCTGTTGAGTGAAATAATACAGAAGTAACTCTTGTGCCATTTGCCCAGTCCCCCCCAATGGTAACAACTTACAAAGCTATACCGCAATATAAGATAACATGATATACAATGGGCTACAATTATATAAATTATATGATATAACATGATACTGTAATATTATCATATCACAAGATATTGGCATTGATACAGTCAAGATACAGAATGTTCCATCACCACAAGAATTTCTCATGTTCTTCTTTCATAGCCACACCCACTTCTATGCAGCCCCTACCCTCTCCTTGACCTCTGGTAATCACTATCTGTTTCCATAATTTTGGCAATTGAAGAGATATATATTAATAAAGTAATACAGAATATCCCTTCTGGGACTGCCTTTTTCTCACAGCATAATTCTCTAGAGATTCATGCCGGTTTTGTGTATATCAACTATCCACTCTTTTTTAGTGTTGATGAGTATTCTATGGTATGTATGTACCACCTTTTGCTTAACATTCACAGGTTAAACGACATCCAGATTGTTTGTGGTTTGGAACTATTATCAACAAAGCTGCTATAAACACTCACATTCAGGTTTTTGGGTGAGTATGATGTTCATTTGAATAGGAAAACTCCCAGGAGTACAATGGCAGGGTTGTATGGTAGTTGTATATTTAGTGTTTGGGCTTTTTGCTTTCTTTCATTTTTTAAGAAACTACCAATCCATTTCCAAAGTGTCTGTATCTTTTTCCATTCTTGTCACTAAGGTATGAATATCTGGCTTGTCCTCATACTCATCAGCGTTTGGCATTGTCACTATTTTTATTTCATTTGCATTTTCCTAACAGTTCTAAATGTTGAAAGTCTTTCTATGTGCTTATTTACCATTTGTCTATCTGCTTCAGTAAAGTGGATCTTTATGTCACTTTGCATTGTTTGTTTTTCTACTGCTGAAATTTGAATATTCCTTATGTATTCTAGACACTAGTCCTCAGTTAAATACATGGTTTGCAAATATTTTCTCCAGCCTGAACCTTAACTTTTCATCTTCTTAACAGAGTATTTCTCAGGGTAGAATTTTATAAGCCTGGTGAAATCCAGTTTATCACTTTTTATCTTATAACACATGCTTGTGTCACATCTAAGAAAAGTTTGCCTGTCCTAGATTACAACATTATTCTCCTTTGTTTTCTCTAAAAATTTATAGTCTTGTGAATTGAGGTAAATTGGAGAGAGAGATGAACCATGAGAGACTGTGGACTCTGAGAAACAAACAGGGTTGTGGAGGGGCAGGAGGTGGGGGGATGGGTAAAGCTGGGTGGTTGGTATTAAGGAGGGCACATATTGCATGGAGCACTGGGTGTGGTGCATAAACAATGAATCTTGGAACACTGAAAAAAATAAAATTAAATTTAAAAAATAAAAATGCATTTTAGAAAAAATAAATTAAAAAATAAAAATTTATAGTCTCATATTTTATAAGTCTGTAATACTTTGGGTGGTAACTTTTTCATAAGCTATGAGATGGAGTTTTTCTTGGCTTACAAATTCTATATATGTTTACTTTTGCACATAATCATTTTATTTTTAAACTCTTGCATGAGTGTGCTCATAGAATCACACTCATTGACCCAGCATGTGATGGCCAACCTAAAACAGAGGCCCCCATGCATGATGACCAAGTATTGCAGGGGGTCACACACAATCACATAGCGGTCATAGGCCATCACTGCCAGTAGAACAAACTCAATCCCACCCAAGCCCAGGGAGAAAAATAACTGGGCTGCACGGCTCACAAATGGGATTGCTTTATGTGCTGCAAGAAAATGGGCCAACATCTGAGGGACGATGCTTGTGGCATAAGAGACATCAACGAGGGAGAGGTTGGTGAGAAAGAAGTACATGGGAGTGTGGAGTCGGCTGTCCAGTCTGATGAGAAGAATGATGAGGAAGTTCCCTGCACTGTAACCATGTATGTGATCAAGAAGAGGACAAAGAGGGACACCCATGTGTCCTAGTCACTTGATAGGCTGAGAAAATCCATTCTCTCACTCATTTCTTATTTTCTATCCCATTAAAAATTGTGATGATTCTTAATCTGCAGAGAGAGTCAGATATAACAGAAGTTATTAAAAGAAAGAACCATAAAGCTAACTTCTTGTGAATATACAGTGTATACCTCTGGCTTGACTTAATCTGATGTTTCAGATCATTCATGATCCAAAATGGCAAGTGTAATCCCAACAGGCACTACATCTACTTTGTATCAGAGTCGGGCCAGCACCTTCATAGGGCCATGAGGTGGTCTCAGGGAGACCCAGTGAAAGCCTGGAGATAATGCAGTGCGATTCTAGGAGCTCACATCTTACAAATTTACCTCAAGGGCAAGGAGAGAATGATAGGTGACAACTGTAGGTAAAATGATAAATGATGAAGAAAACTTGGCTGGAAAGCTTTTTTAAAACTACCCTACATATGTCATCTAGACCCCTCATAATGAAATGGTTGAATTTATTACAAAAGGAAATATGGAGAAGAGTCAGGCCCTTATGGAAAGATCTGGAATCCGAGAAACTAGATTTAAAATCTGATTTCATTTGTCAAGTCTGTTATTTTGGTTCAGTGATAAAATTTTATGTATGAAACAGACACTGTTTCATAACCCACGAGTACATTTAAGTTGAAATGTAGGAAACTTATGGAGAACATCCTTATGAACCGAGTGATAGTACTGCTATAATAGTATAGCTATGACCATTAACATGACCTCTGCCTTGGAGGAAACTAACAAACAGGATTTCTCCACACCTGCCATCTGAAAATTCAGATGTAAATAATATTGGAGGCAACTTCTAATAGTTCTGAGGGCTTACAGATGACTGGGAAGCTCTGAGAACCTAGGGACATTTGTCTTTTTGATAAGACAAATCTTTTGGTCTCTGGATTCAGAGGGATAGGATGGGGTAGGGATTGTAATTGTATCTTCTTTTTTCCCCCCCCACTTTCAACTTGTTACTATTAAGAATCTGCCCTTTGTATATGGGATCCAAAGAGGGGAGGTAAGAGTATGGATGCATAGACTTTCTTCAGACCAAAGAGGCAGGGAAAGCATGTGTATAAGGACCCTTCTTCACTGAAAGAGAAGAGGATAAGAATTCATTTAGCTATATATTACAGTGGAGTTTTCTTCATTTTCTTTTGCTCAAGAAGTACTACTTCAGTAGACCTATATAGTATAATATCAATTTTTAAATTTAAACAGAACAGTTTCCTTTCTCGAATCTTTTTATAGGACAGACTCATTCTTGTTATTATTCCATGCCTACCTAGTCACTAACCAACTTTTCTGGCAGTATGCAAAATTAGGGAAAGTAGAGGATAAATGGGGGAAGAGGGCAGGAGGGCAGAAATAGAGCTGTCTGCTCATCCCTAAACCCATGGGGGTCCTGCTAGGGTTTCTGAGCAGGAAGATGAAGACTGCCTACATTTTTATTCTCTAACTTGTTAAAGCATAAACAAAAACAAATACACACAGGTAGTTCCAAAATGCCCATCTCTTTCATGGTTCAGCCACATTTTCATAAACTCTGCTTGTGTCCTCTTAACCTGATCCCTTCATTCAACTGTTCCTCCTCTTTGACTCTATCATGATCCTTCCACCACCACCCCTCACTTGGCTTTTCTTCAATCATGGTCAGACCAAAAAAAAAAAAAAAAAAAAAAAACTAAAAATCTACTTGCCTCAAAAATGACATTCAGATTTAACTCTAAAAGACTAAAAAAAAAAAAAAATCTGTTAACTGTTGTTGAATTTTAACAAATCTGCAACAGAAAGTAGACATTTCCTTTTCCACTCATTTGGCAAACATTCACGAAGTGCCATTGCTGCTAGATGCTGAGATTTCAAAGTGAATATTACACTTCCCTCCTCTTAAGTTCATGTGGTGAAAATGACATAGAACAGATTGTCATCCTATCACTATCCCCCATTCCAAGTATGAGCCACCTAGAGAACAAGGCAGCACATGACTCACTCTGCTCCTCTTGCCCACCCCACACATCTCTCTACTTACAGCCCTTGTCTCATGACAAATGAGTGACAGTGTCATATCTTAGGGAAACTATGAGCTTCATAGTAAAAACAATTCCTGCTTTGAATTCACATCTCCTGCTGCCTGAAGCCTAAAGCAAGCTACTCAGCCTCTGGGAGCCTCGTGTTTCTTCATCTATAATATGTGGTCAATTCAGATAGTCCAAAAGGGTGTTGGTAAAAATCAAGGAGTTGAAGCTGAGTTGTTGCATTAAAGCCTGAATCAGGGCAGTTGCCTTTCATTTAGTGATGATATTCAGCATACTTCATGCTCTTGATCACATTCTGGATATTTTTCCTTCATTCATTTCCCTCTCTACCATCCTCAGATTTCTCTTGTGCCTGAAGGACTCCTTTCTTATTAGGAAAAAAAAAAAGACATTTCCCCCCAAAATGGAGAGAGAACTATATCCTCTGTACTTACCATTCTAAATCTTACTTTATTTCACATTTCAAACTCTTGCTCTCTGCTTTCTAGATTCATTACCTTGTAACATTCATCCCGAGATCATGGAAATTTCTACCCTTCTTAGACAATAGAACTATCAAATTAAAGATACTAATAAGTGGCTATCACTAATGCCACAGATTCTTATTTATTTCATTCTTCATTTTAACAGTGTTGAGTATTTGCTTCTTCAAACCCTCCTGCTCCATTGCTGTGAAAATCTGGTCAGTTCTGTGCTCACCAACTGTACTCTTCAATGGTTTTTTCCCTAGAAGGGCTTGTAATTTCTAACAACAATAATTGTGACCAGCTGTGGGCAGCTCACCCTCAAGTCTACATTTATCTCCTGGACGACCCTCTGAGGGCCCAGGTGCTTTCCCCAACACCATAATGAATGTCTTTCTCATAAATGTCTCACCAAGGCCTCCCCTCACCTCCCCACACATGGGATGCCTCCCGACTCCTTCATTTCTGTCAACGCAACAAAAATTCTCCCACTCTTCTAACACTTCATGCTTGACTTTTTCCCTCTTCTTCCCCACTCCATGGAATAAATCCTTTTCCTTCATTTCCTTTACTGAATATTCCCCATCTTCTGCTAGTGTGAATGCACTTATACTTGCCCTAATCACCCCACCTCATGGAGTGCAGGGTGACCCTGTAAATGTTCCTGATGCCACCTTCACCCAGTCCACACTCCTACATCGTCCCTCCATGTTGATCAGGAATACAAGTGTTTCCCCATAACCTTCCCACACAAACAGATCTATGATGTCTACATGTACATAGAATTAAGGTTTTCCTGCACAGAAGAATTTCCACACAATCCCCAATCTGGTCCTGTTCTATTTCCAACTTTTATTTTATTATCTCTAGCATTTCATTTTAAAAAGTATTTTATTAAAATAAGCTGTTGATACTCAAGTAATTCAGTGATATGTTAGCTGATTATTTTTAACTCACCAAGGCTGCTATTCATTTCCAAAGACCACTGCCTTATTTCAACATCACTGATATCCAAATACACCTTTTGTCCACACTCATAGAGTCCTTTTTGGGACTCATGGTAGGTAAAGAAAATAGATCGGTCTTTGGAAAGGCAAATGCAGGAGGAAACATGTGTTCATCAGATGCTTTTAGCATGCCCTGCAGTTAATACCATCACCTTATTACTTTGGGAGCAGCTCCATTTAAATTTAGCTGGGTTCCTATCCTGGCCTAGCATGGAAAATGGACTCAGTGCCAGATGAAGACTTCAGACCTCACCACTCCTATCAAGAAGCCAGAGCTTGGTCTCAGATCTAACTAATCCGTAGGATCTGTAGCTCTCCCTGAACATGTATATTTCGCTGAGGTCAAAAAACAAAGGAGAAATGTGGGAATATTTGTTCCATTTGTCTCCATAATAAGACAACAGAAACCTTTCAGAACAGGGTTAGGCAGGCAGCTGATGTTCAAAACCAGTGTTAAACAATGACCACAGTTAAGAGCCACAGCTATTGAGCTCTTCCCTCTGCACAGTGTTTTGTGCTCTCTTCTGAGAATTTGTCCTAACTCTAGCTACTTTACCTTTTTTGCCAGGTCCACAGGATCCCTTTAATCAACAAAAACCTATTTTACATCATTTGGGTCCTATCAAGCTCATACTCAACAAATCTGAAACCACACCTATACATAGGTTTTGAGTTAGCATTGTCTATTCACAAATAAACAATCCATGCTGCCTGGCAGGACATAGTATTAAAGAGTCACCTACCCCAGGGGCGCCTGGGTGGCTCAGTGGGTTAAAGCCTCTGCCTTTGGCTCACGTCATGATCTCAGGTCCTGGGATCGAGCCCTGCATCAGGCTTTCTGCTCAGTGGAGAGCCTGCTTCCCCCTCTCTCTGCCTGCTTCTCTACTTGTGATCTCTCTCTGTCAAATAAATAAATAAAATCTTTAAAAAAAAAAAAAAGAATGACCTATTCCTTGGTTCCTCTCCCTCATGGAAGGACTTTTTCATCCCTGTGTTTTATTAATTAGTTGGATGTAGGGTAATTAGTGACTATTACAGTAGAGCACACTCTGTGACTTAATAGGAAAGGTGCCACAGAAACATTCCACGAATGATTATCTCCTTAAAGTACAGTTACTTATGCCTGAAATCTGTTAGTTTTATGTGGAACATTGTCCTTTTAGTGAAATGTTTAAATATAAAATGATATCAAGTGGGAGTTTTAAATTAAGAAGTACAAACTCTTATTGTGAACTATATGTGAATGGCATGAACATGCAGGAAGAGTCAGGGGTAAGGTATGGAAATTTTGTCAGTTGGAATCTTTTTAGCCTTAGTTAAAACTACTTCCATGTGCCTTCTCTCATTATCTACTAGTTATATAAATATTAAAACTAAAGTGTTCTTTTTTTCATAACGAAGAAATAAAAGTAGACATAGAGATTTTTCCCACAAGTCCTATTACACGACAAAATAAACCTAATTTAAAGTTAAATCTTAGTCAACCTTTATAAACTACTTAAAAAAAGAAATGTATTCATAATCCCATGGATATATTTTCTGGATTGTAAAACTGATTTCTTTCAACATCTCTACCTCTATAAATTCAACTACTAGTGTTTTTCCTACTGTTTCAATCTCCTACCACCTGATAACATTTTCAGGCAAAAGTATATGTCACCAAATAAAATGAACAGTGAACAATTCAGACAATGCTGCTTGATGATATTAAAACCAATACTGGCTTTTATGTCTACGGGGTAGATAAAATTTAGCCTTAGCTTATTCCTCCTCCCTTTATCCTGTGTCTGTCTTCTAACACTTCATCTATGAACAAATACTTTCATGCTTTCTGTAACTCCTTACACCAGGGTCTGCCTTCCAGTAAAATGGTCCGTGCTCTAAAATTGCCCTTCCCAAATAAATAAAAAAATAAAATAAAATAGCCCTCTTTTTGCCTCCATCTGAAAAAGAATGTCAGTGAAGTCAAGATCTTAAGTCAAGTTAAATACATTTCTAATGGTTAATTCTCAGGCAGTAATTTTTGGCAAAATTTGTAAACACGTGGTACTTGGGAGTCATGGAAATGAGACATCTCTGATTCATCTGTCATAATTTACTTAAACTAAGACCAGTAGACCTCCCAGATGGGCACCCCTTCCATGTTGAGTTCACTCAGCTCTGCAGAATGCCTGAGTGAAAGGGCTTTGGCTCCAGAAATAATATGGCTTTTCAATGTAGTAAAGTGCCCTTTTGGCCTTTTACCACACCCTCCCCAGATTCCTGCTCTAATAGAACTGATAAGCCCTTGAAGAACTATGAGCAACTGCTCATCAGGTAAGACAAGAAACCTGACCCACAGACAAAATCTAACAAGCACTAACAGAATTTTCAGTATGCTGTGCCACATAGACAAGATCATTACTTGTGGTTCTCTGGAGATGTCTGCAGTTACTGCTGTTCCCATTTTAAAATCATTTTTAACTGCATTTAGTTTCCATTGTTACTCTATGGACACACACTCCAAAATACTCGATTAAACTTTGCAAACATGGACGTATTTAGGACTCAACACACGGATCTCTTTTCTATTCGCACTATTCATTGCCACATCACATTTTCCTGCCTCAGTGAGTGCTTTATACATTTAAAGCTATCCAACTTTTCCCACTTCTTTTGGCTGGCTGCTTCAAGAAATTATCTTTGCCTTCTTTATCTACATTATGAAGGAAGATTATTGATTTTAACAGACTCAGGAGGTATGCACCCCTTGGATGGGCAAAACCTTGGACCACCCTCAAAAATCCAATCTGAAACACAGGCTTATGGGTGAGCCAACTACCCATATTCCCACCCCATTCATTACATCGATCATGCCCTACAGCTAAAGGGGAAAAAGTTTTTTCTACTGTGAAAGTTTATACACATCTTTTGCAAACCTCCATCAAGTCTTAATCATATTGGCTTCTTATTTGGAGTCCTCTACAATTTCACCACAACGGATAGAAATCCTGAATACAAAAATAGCACATGAAGTTGAGTCCCACAACCTACAGTCATGTTTTGTCTCAGGCTGGTCAAAATACACAGGAACCATAACTTCACGTACTTGACTATCAATAGAAATGGCACCTAAATTTATATGAAGATTCATCTGAGCTGTGGCCAAACACTTAGTCATTGTATAAATTTAATATATCCATCATGGGCAGAAATATTTGCACTCACCCAATGTTTTATGTTTTAATGGTTTTATATCCTCAGAAAGCAACCAGTTTGCTACTTCCCATCTGGATGTGGTGCCTCACATTTCGCATAATTGCCAAATATTGAGGCTCAGTTTTTCCGTTATATGAAATCCTCAAATCACCTTGATAACAAATTTTATCATGATTTCATTCAGTAAATGCTCAGCTTCTTTGTGTGACTTCTCCCCAGCAATAAGACTACACAGTATAATTCCCTCAAACTATTCTGTTCCCACAATGCAAACCCTACAGCCCAATCTAGAGGAACTAACCCCAAAAATGAGAGTCAGGAGACCTCAATTCTAGTCCCAGTATTTTGGAGCTTTGAACAATTCACTTACTCATCTTACATTTCCTAACACTGAAAGGAAATCAAAATACTTGGTATACAAACTCCTCAGGAAAATTGAGAAAAGATTTCATAGTTACTAACAATTTACCTTTTTTGGAAATTTAATAGAATCCTACTACATGTTCATGAACAATAATACCCAGGTATCATTTTATAGATCTGGGTTTGTCCCCTATGTGCTCCCCAAATATGATAAAGAAGTCCTCCTGAGTATCTTCGGGTTTTTTTTTTAATTTAAATTCAATTCAGTTAACATACATTATATTATTATAATATAGTGGTAGAATTTAGTGATCCATCAGTTGCATATAACACCCAGTGCTCATTACATCACGTGCCCTCCCTAATGCCCATCACCCAGTTACCCCATCTACCCACCCATCTCTCTTCCAGCAACCCTGTTTTTTGCCTATAATTAAGAGTCTCTTCTGGTTTGTCTCCTTCTCTGTTTTTGTCTTCTCTTCCCCTATGTTCATTTGTTTTGTTTCTTAAGGTCCACTTGTAAGTGAAATCATATGGTATTTGTCTTTTTCTGACTGATTTATTTCACTTTGCATAATACCCTCTAGTTCCATCTACATGTTTGTAAATGGCAAGATGTCATTCTTTTTGATGGCTGATTAATATTCCATTATATATTTATACCACCTCTTCTCTACCCATTCATTTGTTGATGGACATCTGGGCTCTTTCCATATTTTGTCTATTGTGGACATTGCTGCTATAAACATTGGGGTACACATGCCCCTTTGAGTCACTATGTTTGTATCCTTCAGGTAAATACCTAATAGTGCAATTGCTGGATTGTAGAGTAGCCCTATTTTTAACTTTTTGAGGGACCTCCATACTGTTTTCCAGAGTGGCTGCACCAGTTTGCATTCCCACCAACAGTGTAAGAGGGTTCTCCTTTCTCTGCATCCTTGTCCACATCTGTTGTTTCCTGAGTTGTTAATTTTAGCCATTCTGACTGGTGTGAGGTAGTCTCTCATTGTGGCTTTGATTTGTATTTCTCTGATGCTGAGTGATGTTCAACATTTTCTCATGTGTCTGTTAGCCATTTGTATGTCTTCTTTGGAGAAGTGTCTGTTCATGTCTTCTGCCCATTTCTTGACTGGATTATTTGCTCTTTGGTTGTGGAGTTTGATAAGTTCTTTATAGATTTTGGATACTAGCTTTTTATCTGATAAGTAATTTGCAAATATCTTCTCCCACTGTATAGGTTGCCTTTTAGTTTTGTTGACTGTTTCCTTTGCCGTGCAAAAGCTTTTTATCCTGATGAAGTTCTAATAGTTCATTTTTGCTTTTGTTTCCCTTGCCTTTTGAAACGTGTCTAACAAGAAGTTGCTGCAACCAAGGTCAAAGAGGTTGCCACCTGTGTTCTTCTCTAGGACTTTGACGGATACCTGTCTCACATTTACATCTTTTATCCATTTTGAGTTTATTTTTATGTATGGCATTAGAAAGTAGTCTTCATTCTTCTGCATGTGACTGTCCAATTTTCCCAACATCATTTGTCGAAGAGACTTTTTTCCATTGGATATTTATTCCTACTTTGTTGGAGATTAGTTGGCCATAGAGTTGAAGTCCATTTCTAGGTTCTCTATTCTATTCCATTGATCTGTGTGTCTGTTTTTGTGCCCACACCATACTGTCTTGATTAGTACAATTTCTAAGTATTAATTATCTTCTTCTACATCTTCCCACCTCACTTTCTCTCTCCCTGTGAATATGTATTCAGATATGAGAGCCCTTAGAACAGAAATGTACCTGAGCCCCCAGCTTCAGCAAGGCAGAATTACTTTACGGCATATGCCATATTACTTAGGGTGAGAAGACTGCAGCATCCATAGGTGACATCCATGATCCAAACTCCCTAACAAATCAGATCAGTTCTATTTCTGTCCCTCTAGACACCCCTGTGTACACCCACCCTCTGTTGGTACCTCCATTAGAAGACTCAAGCATTGATTAGTGCCTGAAAAATAGATTCATCAGTTTACGTTAATTCTAAGAATGCTTTCCTCCAACAAAATCACAGACCAGAGATATGAAAAGTCCCAGACTCCTTAGACTCCTGGCTAAGTACTCACCTAGTTTAAATTGTGAGGGAAACAGCTGCTAAAATGTTCACAGATGCTCCACAATTGGTTCCAACATAAACGTGGAGAGGTGCAGCAGTGTCTGAATTAGCAATGTGGGGCTGACAGACTCTCCTCAGGAGCTTTATGCATTAAAGTGTCCATCATGGTTACCACTCCCAGTTCTCAAGGGCAGGACCTCCATGCTCCCCTTCTCCCTTTGAAGCTTGTTCTCCCTCATCCTCCTCAATCACAGTAACCCCCTAAAGCCAAAGATCATTCTAAAAAGCCAGAGATGCCAGATGTCTAAGGTTCTAGGATATTCTATAGCCCAAACCTGACATTTAGCATTCATGCCCCTATTCTACTGTGCGGTAATTAGGTCTGCAACAAAACCTGGTGAAAAAATAGTCATCGCCTTTGTTCCAGGATCCCTCCATCGTTCCTTCTGAACACAGGAGCATTGTGCCTCACTCCCCCGACATATGTGCAAAGAGCCCACTGGTCCTGCTGCCAGCTTTATAAGGATGGATACACACCTGAATACATTTCTCATGGTACTATTTCAGTTCTAAGAACAGTAACATCACATGCCAAGATTTAAGACTTCAAATAACATCTCAAAAGGAGGAAGTAGAAAATCTTTAGATTTATATTGAGAAAAAAGAGGAAAGTAAAAGCATCATTGACATTCTTTTTTTTTTTTTTTTTTTAAAGATTCTATTTATTTGACAGAGGGAAACACAGCGAGAGAGGGAACACAAGCAGAGGGACTGGCAGCGGGAGAAGCAGGCTTCCTGCAGAGCAGAGAGCCCGATGCGGGGCTCGATCCCAGGACCCTGGGATCATGACCTGGGCCGAAGGCAGACGCTTAACGACTGAGCCACCCAGGCGCCCCTCATCATTGACATTCTTAACATGAAGTATAGAAGTGTTTGCTTTCTATACCTTTCTAAATTTTTAATTTTATGAATAGATTAAATGTGAAATTCAATGATTGAAGTCAAATTACATCTCTAACACACTCTTCAGGCATCATGAACCCTGTAAATGAATCATTTGTCCACTCATCTCCCAGTCAAACACCCATTCTCGGTACCACATTAACACAGCCACATAATTACCCAGTGTATATAGCCATCTTCATACTCACTCAGCCACCTGCTTATCTGCTCAGCTAACCATGTATGAACACCTTCATCATCCACACACCACCACATCTATTTCCCTAATGTCCAGTAATTATCTCCCACATCTCTTATTCTCACCAATGTGACTATCATCCTGTTTGGCCTCTCATTCATTCTGCCATGTTACTATAGTGTCTGATACTACAGCAACCAGAGACTTTGACAATGTTTCTGTGATATTCTAAGCAATAGAAAGAGAAAGTAGAGATGCTTCTCATTCCTCACCTGAATTTCTGAACTCCCACAGATTGACAGAGTTGGTTGAATACTTTCTCTGAGGAAAGCAGGA
>JAQQSY010003193.1:0-13142 GCA_028646535.1 Procyon lotor
TGCCCAGGAAAGAAAGCAACCCCGGTTAGAGTGAAGGAGGCAGCCCCGCCTGGTAGGCCAGACTGGAACCATGGCTGGAACCCTTAAGGTTTTACATAAAGCTCTCCTGGGTTGAATTTCCCGGCGGAAGTAGAACCCGACGCTTTATACCGTGTGGAATTTGGACTACATGGCTAAAACCAGAGTACAGGTAGGACGGAAATGAACGTCCAGGCAACGAAGTGAGCGGGGAGGTCAGCGAGGGGGCCAAGGTAGTCTCGGTTTCTATCCTTCCTGCCTTGGGGGATGGGGAGCTCATAAAGCAAGAACACCGTGGAGTCTAATGTTTGCAGGAGGCCCGTTTCTCCCAGCTCAGCACTCACGACCTCCTCGGGGCCATCTGACCCGAGCGAAGCCCTTGTCAAGTCTGACCACAAGGAATGGCTCCTAAGCTTCCTAACTGGACGGCTACCCAACAAGGGCACAACTTGGAGGGGTTGAAACAGAATCCTATCCCTCTTTCTCCTCTCCCTTCTATCAGCCTCGGGGTAAAAAGGAGCGCTTCAAACACAAAGTCACATATATAGTCCTGTTTGGAAATGACCCGGATGGGGAAATCATTTGGAAGAAAGTCTAGGAAGGTCATCTGTGATGTGGGCTCTTTTCCAATCTGAGAAGATCATAAGGGAGCTCTGGGTTTTTTGGTGGGGGGGGCAGGGTGGGTCCGTTCTTCTGGAAGTTTGTTTTATCGGCAGAGCTGGTGTGCGTTTTGCTGATTGCTTTCTATTTATCTGGGAATGCAAGCAAGGTGTTCCCTCGTCCTCCTGGCTTTCCTGGGTAAAGACTGGTATTTCCTCCTATGAAACTATAAGGGAATGAAAGTCGTTGAACAAAAGAAAGCTCAATTCAAACACACCATTGAAGTCCCAGAAGGAAACAGATTACCTAAAAACACATCACTTGGGACGCCTGAGTGGCTTAGTCAGTTGAGTATCTGACTCTTGGTTTTGGCTCAGGTTATGACCTTAGGGTCCTGGGACTGAGCCCCACTTGGGGCTCTGCTCTCAGTGCGGAATCTGCTAGAGATTCTCTCTCTCCCTCTTCCTCCCCTTCTGCTCCTCCTCCCCCTGCCCAGTTGTGCTCTCTCTCTCACTCTCTCTGTAAAATATATAAAGCCTTTAAAAGAAATTTAAAAACCCACACCGCACAACTCTGAAGTCTCCAAAGAGGAAACACAGAGACAGCTCAAATCTAGAAAAAGAACTGGGAGAGAACTATGAAGTGTCCCAGCAGCCACTGGAGTGGGGAGCAATTTAATAATTAATCAGGGAGAGTTTACTCTCTAGAGACCCCTTCTGAGTCATGATTAGGAAGTCCATAATTTACATCAGTAAAAAATATAAGTGTCCTAAAATTAACTAGGGGAAAAGATCTGTGCCGGGCTCGGATTTATAGCTTCTCCTAAGAATTCTTCAAGCCAATTCAGAGTCAGACAGACTCCAATGATGAGAGACGGGCAATGACAAGACTATTTCCCCCAAAGGATGATACTTATATTGAATATATAAATTGGGTGATATATGCGAAGCACTCAGCACTGTGGTTGGTATGGAACAAGGGCTCAAGGAATAGGAGCTGTTACTAAAAAACAGAGGCTTCCACAAATCTCTGCCGTCCGTGCTATAGGCTCACAGTGTAGATTTGGGTTAGGGACCCTGTCTCTGGGTTTCCACAGCACTCTGGGTAATTGTCTATTTACTTTTTGTCTCCACTGCTGTCCCCTGACCACTCCCCACTCAAGTCCCTGATTTCTATTTTTTTTTTTTTATGATTTTATTTATTTATTTTTGTGAGAGAAAGAGAGAGCAAGAGCACGAGCAGGGTGAGGGGCAGAGGGAGAAGCAGGCCCCCTCCTGAGCAGAGAGCCCGATGCGGGGCTCGATCCCAGGACCCGGGGATCATGACCTGAGCCGAAGGCAGACGCTTAACTGACTGAGCCACCCAGGCGCCCCTCAAGTCCCTGATTTCTTAATGCAATCAATCTTTACATCCACAGCGCCTAGCACAGGGGGATGATTGTTCCTACTTCAGGAGTTCGTTATAAAGTAAAAATTCCTAAAATCAATATAATCAACATAATTAGCTTCAATAAAAAAATAAATAGAGGCAGCCTCTGGGGCCGGACCTATGTGTCCATGGCCCCTCCATCCCAGGACGACTTTCTTTCCTAAAGTAAGCTCTACGCCCAACATGGGACTTGAACTCAGACCCTGAGATCAAGAGTTGCAGGCCCATGGGGCGCCTGGGTGGCTCAGGGGGTTAAAGCCTCTCCCTTTGGCTCAGGTCATGATCTCGGGGTCCCGGGATCGAGCCCCGCATTGGGCTCTCTGCTCAGCGGGGAGCCTGCTTCCCCCTCTCTCTCTGCCTGCCTCTCTGCCTACTTGTGATCTCTCTCTCTCTGTCAAATAAATAAATAAAATCTTAAAAAAAAAAAAAAAAAGAGTTGCGTGCTCCACCAACTGAGCCAGCCAGGCACCTCCCAGGATGACTTTCTACTGCTTTTTATTGTGTTAATTTCAACTTCCCTGCATTCTCTCTCTCTTAAGTAATTTATTTATTTGAGAGAGAGAGAGAGCAAGAACACACAAGAGAGAGCATGAAGGGGGTGCAGAGGGAGAAGGAGAAGCAGACTCCCTGCTGAGCAGGGAGCCCGACCCCAGGACCTTGGGATCACGACCCGAGTCGAAGGCAGACGCTTAGCTGACTGAGCCACCCAGGCGCCCCGTCTCCACGGTCTCTTAAAGGACTCCTTTTGCCTCTGTCACTGCTGAAACTATGGCCTTTTTGAAGAGATTCGTGTTTCCCAGTCTGTAGCATCTATTTGGGTAACGAGTTTCCTCCACTGTGTACCTGTAAATACCGGAGGCTTTAGAACAAGTTCTGGCTTTATTTTTTCCCAAGCTTTGATGGACACCTCCTTGTTCTGTTTCTGCAGTTTGTAAGAGTGAACAAGTTCATGGTCACATGTATATGTATTACTGTTGCAATAGACAGGCCTAGACCTCCACGCACAGCCTCGGAGACGAACAAAAGGACACTGTCTTCAACAAAATGGGGCTTTCCAGGTTCAATTATTTTGTTAATCTAAAGCTGAAATTAGGTTGCCCAAGGGCTTTGTGTTTGTAAACTGGCTGGCTAATTGGAAGTATCCCCCAAACAGTCGTGCCTTTATGTCCCCTTGGAGCATCCAGGGGCCCTTAGGAGAAGCAAATTCATTATGGGCTCCTCTCCTTTCAAAGGTATTTCCTTTGGTCCTCAAATTTTCAATTAACCAGATTTCCGCGTAATCCTGCTCTTCTATGGTCAAGGGTCGACGATCACTGTAAATGTTGAAAAGACCATTTTGCTTGTTTCCTTGAAGTGCCTAGCCCAGTGCTCGGCACACAATGAAGGCCTTTTAATTAAGTGCCTTTCTCGGTTCTGTTTTTCTCTGCTTCATCTCAGCTCAAAAGGAAAAGGGAAAGTGCAAATTTGGTAACTATCTCAGACCCCTGTGATAACAAGGCAAAAAGGGGGCGGTGAGTGTTATTAAAAAAAACAAAACAAAACAAAAAAATGTTTCTCCGTATAGTCCTAGTTAAGGAAGTCTGGAGAAAAACCAGGGGCTTGTTCTTCTTTACAGATTTCATTCAACCCGTTGGCCGGAGTCCATTGTGCTAAAGAGCAGGACTAGGCCTCTCTCTGTGGCAGAAGAATAGGAAAAGCCACGGTTGGACAGGGGTCCCTACTGATGGGGGGATGTCAAGGCGATCTGGGACACCTCGATCTTCGCTCCTTCTCTCTCTTTTCTTCCATCTCTCCGTTTCCTGCATCTTGCCCACCCTCCCCATCTCTCCCATCTTGCCTTGCTGTAGTCTGTAAGCTCGTCACTGGTCCCCGCAGGCTGCTGAAGGCCATCAGGCTGAGGGCCTGGCTACCCTGTCCATGGTAGGGAGCTTCCGAAATTAGGGAGAGAGCAAGGCAGCACGAATGGCAGCAGGAGAAATGGAGAGTTCTTTTTATCTCACAAGGTACCTGAAAGTCGTAAGCAGAGTACGGCGGCAGGTGGGGAGGGCTATGGTAGTAGGTATTGTACGATGCTACTTGAGGACGAGCGTAGTAAGAAACCGTCGGATGGGCATTCTCAACGGAGCAGTTCAGCGCCGGCAGAGTTGGGTTCTGTAGGAGAACACGGAGGAGAAACACCATAAACCTTTGTCGCTGGGGGACAGCGTTAAGTAGTAATGAGAATAGAAAACCACTGACAAAACTAAGGCCACAGGAAAGAGATCAGGGGTGGCCAGGGGTTGTGTTGGTGGGGAGAGCGCAGAGGGCTTTTAGCGCAGTGAAGCTACCCTGTGTGAGAGCATAATGATGGATACGTGTCATCATAAATTTGTCCAAACACAGAGAACCTAAGGTAAACTATGGCCTTTGGCTGATAATGACTTGTCGATGTAGGCTCGTCCTTGATAATAAACGTACCACTCTGCTGGGGATGTAGTTAATGGGGGAGGCTATGTGTGGGTTGGGAGCATGGAGGATATGGGAAATCTCTATACCTTCCTCTTAATTTTGTTGTGAACCTAAAACGCCTCTAAAAAAATGAAGTCTTTTTTTTAAAGATTTTATTTATTTATTTGACAGAGAGAGAGATCACAAGTAGGCAGAGAGGCAGGCAGAGAGAGAGGGGGAAGCAGGCTCCCCGCCGAGTAGAGAGCCTGATGCGGGGCTCGGTCCCAGGACCCTGAGATCATGACCTGAGCCGAAGGCAGAGGCTTAGCCCACTGAGCCACCCAGGCATCCCTAAAGAAATGAAGACTTAAAAAAACCTACTATGGGGGCACCTGGGTGGCTCAGTCGGTTAAGCCTCTGCGTTCGGCTCAGGTCATGATCTCAGGGACCTGAGATCCAGCCCCTCGTTGGGCTCATTGAGCTCTCTGCTCAGCGGGGAGTCTGTTTCTCCCTCTCCCTTTCCTCCTGCTTATGCTCTCTGTCTCTCTCTCAAATAAATAAATAAAATCTTGAAAAAAAATCCCACTATGATATATAATATGATTCCTGACTTATGTAAAAACAAAGACCTGAACAACTATGTATGTACATAGTAAATGTATGTATGTATGTACGTTTGTAAATGAAAAGAAATTAACTTGGAAAGATTCACAACAGACTGTCAACTGTGGTTTTTCTCTGCAGAGGGAAGTAGTATCAGGAGGTAAATGGGGACCCCTCACTTTCTTTTTTTTTTTTTTAAGTAGGCTCCACAATGGGCGCGGAGCCCCATGTGGGCCTTGAACTCATGACCCTGAGATCCAGACCTGAGCTGAGATCAAGAGTTCGACCCTTAACTGACTGAGCCATGCAGGCGCCCCTCTGTTTTGTTTTTTTTTTTTATAATATGTATTACCGGTGTCATTTTCTCCCCAAATTATTATTTTGAAAAACTCAAACCCACAGAAAAGTTGAAATCATTAAAACAAACAAACAAACAAACAAAAGACAAAGAGAAGAAGAAGACCCAAAATACACTGCTAAAGGAAGTGACCACTGATCATTAGTTCCCAAACATGGCTGTCCCAAGCAGGCCCTTATGAGTGCCACATGGGTCAAGGCGTGGGATAAATGTTTTTCCCGTTTTCCCGGTCATTGCCACTGCTACCATTTGCGTGGATAACCGAGAGCTGTCTGCAAAATCAATGGGTCTTGAATCTTGGTACATATCTACTCCACGTTAGCGGAGAGCAGAGGCTTCCTCTCGAGTGATGAAAACGTGTGGGCAGGCTTTGGCAATGGCTATGGGAGCCACGCTGGGGGTGTTGGCAGAGGATTCTTCCTTATAGCAAGTTGCAACACACTTCTGCTGCTCTCTTCCTTGGAGTGGGTTACTGTTTACATCTCTGGGAGGTCTGAAGAGCTACAAAGCTCAGGCATTATAATGCAGCTCCCAGACAAGAAGAGAAATGTCCGCCCCTCCCACGCGTGGGAGAGGGCTGAGATTCTTGACCGTTCCAAGGGCTGGCTCGCTTTAGAGAGAAAGTGCTCAGAAACGCCCTTACCTCTCCAGCAGAATGCTAAGAAGAAATTTCATCCCCGAGGAAGTCCCAGAAAGCATGTTCCCTAGGCCTTCTGTCAATTAAAAGCACGCCCTCCAGCTCTTGCAAAATGAAACCAGTTCTTCTATGCAAATAAACTAAGCCTAGCCAGAGAGAAATAATCATGCAATGTAAACTCCATCTAGAAAAATTTTTGTGTGTTCAGTGAGGCCGGCGGGGGGTGGGGGCCGGGATCATCTTTGAAAGGAAGATGACTGGTACAGAGACAAGAGCACAAGAGGAAGACTGAGGGAGCGCAGGAAAGGCACAGGAGAGAGGAGAGTCAAGGGTAGAGGGTGTAGACAGAATGGACAGGGCAAGGGAGGCCAGGAGAGCAAAGGGGGGTAAACTTGGGGAGGGGTAGGAGGTAAACAAAGGAGGTTGGGTAGGGAAGGAGCCAAAGAGATGGATCCAAGTAAGTGTCTGGTGAGGCCTCCCATTGCTAACTGATTTTACACACATCTGGGCTCTGTGTCTCTTCGTGTGTGGGTACAGCAGTGTGTATTTCTGTTAAAATCCCGGGGCTCCAGGGGCACCTGGATGGCTCAGTAGGTTAAGCGTCTGCCTTCGACTCAGGTCATGATCCCGGAGTCCCGGGATCGAGCCCCACATCAGGGTCTCCACACAGCAGGGAGTCTGCTTCTCCCTCCAACCCTCCCTCCTCTCACCCTCGCTCTCTCTTACTTTCTCTCTCTCAAATAAATAAATAAAATCTTAAAAAAAAAAATCTCTGGGGCTCCAAAGTTATGAGACTCCCCATCACTGATCAGTCGCACCCTGAGTTCTAGGGAAACAAGAGGTTATGAGGTGGCCCGCGAAATGGTGAATGCGGTCTTGCCTGGACGGGACATTGCAGACTTTGGAAAGAGTGCCGATTGGATGCCTCCCCACTTTCCTCCAAGCCAGAGACACTGATGAGGAGAAAACGGCAAGATACAGTCGCCTTTTAAAGACCCATCTCGACCTCTGTCTTGGGGAGACTGACACATCCATCAAATATTTCTCAAAGATCCTTTTCCCCAAGCCTCCTCTGGTCAGGGAATGAGAACATCCATGTTCCGCTCAGGAGGGCACATTCTGGAAGTGGCAGCTCCTAGCTGATCCTGCTGACAGGTGCCAGCTCCCAGCCCCTGGCTCCTGCCCTCACTCCCTAGGAATGGCTTTCACCCGCCAGCCCCCGGCGGGCCTCCCTGCAGACGCCCGGGCCTGCTGCTCAGGGGGGAGGCACACAAGTCCCCAAGCGCGTTTGGACCCAGGCCAAGCACTGTATTCAGGCTCACCTGGGTGATGTTTCAGGATGGCCTGTACCACGTCTCATTTTAGGAAAGCCATCAAAGTAAGGGCTCCTTCTTGGCCCCCCTCTTCCATTCCCACTCACTCTCCCATCTCAGGACTCGGATGCCTTGCCCCCGATCTTTGCTCTCATCCTTCGTTTTCCCCACTGGTCCTTGACCGAGTTCCCAGGCCCGGTATTTGTACTTCCCTGGCCCTCTTCCTCCTTCCCTCCTAGGGAAGCTCCGGACAAATGGAAACAACTCGCTTTCAACTGTTCTAAATTAAAGCAGCTAAACAAAGGAGGTAATGTGTGTTAAAAACACTTGTAGAACCGGAAAGGGATGTCCAAATGCTGGTCCGGGCAGCTGGGGTACAGTAGAAAGAGCAAAGACTCTGGCATCGGACAAAGCTGGGCTCCATTCCCAGACCTGCTGCTTAGTTCTGGGCAAGTCACTTGGCCTCTGTTGGCCTATTTCCTCATCTGTTAAATGGGGGCAGCAATACTTACCTCATCAGGTAGAAAGAGTGGGGAGGAGTGAAGAAAGTAATCGTGCAATAACCCTTTGTATAGAGTAAAGGACCATCACTGCTACCTCTCAGGACAGACCTTCAATAAGCCCACTTTCCCCCTAAAGATCAAAGGTCACAGTGAAATGAAAATTCCAGAAATAAACCTGTACATCGATGGTCAATTGACTCCTTGCAGGAACCCCATGAAGCCTACTGAGTAGCCGCCCCAAACTGCATTTGAGCCTCAGGGTAGCTCGGCCGCCCAGGTCCGAAAGCACTAGGAAGGTTCCAGAGAACCCTTAACACCCATACCGCTGCCCCATCTCCTCAGCCCGCCAACCCCAGAGCTTCTCCTCCAGCCAGGGTGGCTCACATTCTACACGGTGCCTCGGCTTTCACCTGCCCCCCTGGGGAAAGTCTCCAAGAACACGGGGCATTCTTTGTTCAACCCAGAAACAGCTTTTCTGAAGCCCTCTCCCCGCAAAACTCCCTCAGGCCCAGACCTACAGGACCTCCTCCCTCCGAGGGTCCCACCCCCCAATCCTTAGTGGTCGGGCTTGCCCTGGTGTGGGAAGGGGCGCTGGAATGAGAAACGTGTGCATGAGGGGTGCCTGGGCGGCTCAGTAGGTTGAGTGCCCGACTCTCAGGGTCATGAGGTCAAGCCCTGTGTCGGGTTCTACGAGAGGAGGGGTGACGTCTGCTTGAGATTCTCCCTCTCCCTCTCTCTCCTCCCCACCCACCACCTCCTCCTCGCTTTCCCTCTCTCTCTCTAAAAAAAAAAATAAAAATAAAAAGTGAAAAAAAAATGTGTGTGTGAGAGAGGGAGAGGAAAAAAGAGAGAGGCAGACAGACTGGACGTGAGCGGGGAAGGAATTCTCCTGGCTTGGAGTCACGAGCGGGGACACTCAATAACTTCTTGACAACCTGGCCCAACTCTAGAATGTTTTCTTTTCCCTCGGCTTACCCGCGCCTTTCACTTTCCATTGCTGAGCCTTTTGACAGTCCAAGGTCAAATTACAAACTGCCTTTCAGGTTTCTATTCCTCAGGGAGCCCGAAATGGGACAGAAACAACCCGGGGCTTAAGGGCTACCTGCCTCATTTCTGGGGTCCAAGGAAAACCCCTTTTAGGCATAAAAGAATTCCCTAAACACACGTGGGGCCCTTCCAGAGAGGTGGCCCTCAGTCCTGGCTGCAGAGCAGAACCACCTGGGAGCTTTTAAAAATACTGGTGCGGGTCTTCAATTGAGACCCATTAAATTAGAAACTCTGGAGGAGGGGTCCAGGCATCTGGGCCCTTTCAAGCCCGTCAGGTGATTCTAGTCTAATAGGAAGCGGGGTTCACAACTGTAGCTCTAAAGCTATTATCTCCATAATGAGAGGTCAAGGTTTGTTAAATGCGCAAAGAAAGGCTTAAAAGTGCTTTAAAAGCAAAGGAGGGAAGAGGCCCATTATTATAGGGCACTTACTGGGTGCCGAGTCCTCCTGTGCCTTTGCACAATGCGTGTGCACGCAGGCACACACGCAAATATGGCGAGAGGCTGAGAGGGAAGACAGGGAACTCGAGGAGGTTGAGGCTGAGGGTAAGACCTCGCAAGCAGCCTAGCCCAGGCCCGGCACATATGCTCTTTCTGGACAAACTCCAGGGTGAAATTCCTGGGGAGGGGGAGACTCGCATTACTCTTACCTGAGCTAAAAAACCTCTTTTCTTCCACCTCTCCGCAGTCTGTTAAGGGAAAAACTACCCAGAAAGGTTTCTGCTAAAAGCGTGCGTTTGTGTGTGGCGGGGCGCGGGAGCACGAAATGCTATGTTTACATAACCAGCATGAACGGAGAATCGAGGCCACCAGCTGCTCCACCCCGCCCCCAGAACGTGCCTGGAGAAGGCGGGCAACTCGTGTTAACAAGAAATGTTTGCACACGAATGACATTGCCAGGCTCCTTCAACTTGAGATGTTTGAAGGCAGCTACATTCTTAAAGCGACTGCCTCTGATTCCTCCCTTCAAAACATGGGTTCCCCGTCGCCTCCAGCCTCCTAGCCTCTACCTTGGCTCCCGACAGGGGCCTCTGGAATGGGAAGGCACCTCCTTCCTTACCATGTCCTTAAAGCCTCCGAGGACCGCAGCAGTGATGATGCCCAGGAACAGCCCGACGATGTTGAGGATGGTGGCCGACCAGAGCAGGTGGTAGAGGTGAATGATGTCTTGACAACTGCTGACGTCGATGTATTCGTAGTACCCACCGGTGATCTCCACGCGGCTGGATGGCGGGGGAGGGGAGGCACACGCCAGTCAGTCCCCAAGGAGCAGGCCGCCCACCCCTCCCACCCCCGCACCCGGGCTCTGGCTACCGAGCAGCTCAGCAAGAAGACGGGTGGAGCAGGTGGGGAGCCACGAACGTGCTGGGGGAGCGGGGGGGCTGTCATAAAGTGTGACTGCTGTTTATCCAAAAGATAAATTTAAAAGAACCACCTCCTACCAACCAGAGAAACCCTCATCACCATCACTAACAGAATATATGTGCCTATCTATCTATCATCGTAGATGTCGATCGGATCCACGATTTTGAAAAATACCACTATAGTAGCAAAAAGTGCTATAGTGCTTAGTCTTAGACAGCAGATGTGGTCACTCGGTCCGTGCCAGGCCCAGTGCTAAGCGTTTTACATATGTGAATTCCTGAAATATGTGCCGTTTGAATACAGTAGCTACTGATCACGTGACCGTTTAATTAAATCAATTAAAATGAAGTAAAACAAAAAATTCAGTTCTTCAGGCTCACCAACCACATGTCAAGTGCTCAAAAGCCACACTCCTAAGAGCCACGCTGGAGGCTGGCAGAGCACATTACGTTCCCATCACTGCAGAAAGTTCTAGTAGACAGCACTGCAAATCCTTAGGTACTATCATCAGTCCCATTTTCCGGAAAAGAAACTGGAGCACAGAGAGGTTAGGAGCTTGCCCAAGCCATAAGTGGTAAAGCTGACATCTGAATTCAGACTTCAGAGGCTTCCCCGTTTCCTCTTTTAAAAAAAACAGCAGCAAACACGAAAACAACATCCCAGGAAAAAAACTGAAGATGAGCTGCTGCCCAAAACCTGAATCTCACCTCCTCGGAGAGCCCTTCCCCGGCCACTCAGTCCAAACACACACACCCCGCCCTGCGCCCGGCCACCCGTCTCTCACAGGACTTGCTGTGGACTGATTTGTGTCCCCCTCCGACATTCGCAAGTTGAAGCCCTCGCTCCCACTAGGATTGCGTTCCGACATAGACAGGGCTTTTAGGAAGTAATTGAGGTTAAATGAGGTCGGAAGGGCGGAGCCCTGATCTGATAGGATCGATGGCTTTATAAAAAGTGAGGACACAGGGAGAAGGTGGGTGTCTGCAAGCCAGGAAGAGAGCCCTCCCCGGACCCCCGCCAGGCGGGCACCCAGATCTCAGACTTTCAGCCTCCAGATCTCTGAGCAAATAAATGTCTCTTGCTGAAGCCACCCAGTCTATGGTATTTAACACCGCAGCCCGAGCTGCCTAACACGTTTACCCTCCTTGGATTGCTAGTCTCTAGCACTCATTCATTCCTGTCTGTCTCATGGACCTGAATGGAAGTTCTACGGCAGGGACTCGGTTCGTTTTGTTCACTGATGTCCCTGGCACCCAGCTACATAAACACTTGTTGAGCTGATTCAGTGAAAGTCCCTGTCTTCTTGGATGTTGCAAACTAGTTTACAACTTGGCTGGGGGGTCGCTAACGAATCACCAACATTGTGCTTCTTAAAAAAATGGAAGCTTAACCCCCAAAGCAAATCAGGGAGGGGTTGTTCACGCAAGAAAAGACTTCTCAGCATCGCAGATGATTTCATTTTATCTTAAGATTCTTCACAATCGGCGTTTTCTGACTGCATCAGAACCATCTGTGTTTGTGTGTCTGTCTGTGCCTGCCTGTGTGTGTCAGTGCGTTATTTGTGTGTCTGTGCGCGCATATGTCTTGGAGAGAGGGATGCTTAACCATGCAGAGTCCCAGGCCTGGCCCCAGTCCCACAGAACCGGGCAGAATGTCCTAGGGTGAGGCTCAGGGATCTGTGTTAACCAGCTCACTGATCTTTGAAACCCACTGTTTTGTTTTTTATTTTTTTATTTTTTATTTTATTATTTATTTTTTATTTTTAAAGGAAACTCTGCCCCCTAGGTGGGGCTCCAACTCTCGACCCAGAGATCAAGAGTCACATGCTCCCCTGGACAAGAGCCTGCCAGGTGCCCTGAAACCCACTGTTTTAAATAGTAAGCTTCCATAGTAAAATTTTAAAGATGCCTTCATTCATCAGACTTTGAACTAGATTTCAGTATGTTCAAGGGCAGAATTGGAGCCCACCCATAAGCAGGAAGGGATACACAGAAATCTTATTGTCTAAAGCTTAAAGAGCCATGGCTCCCTGCACATATCCATGAACATAGTAACTCCAAAGTATATGTGCTGCCGAAGCGAGCACATAACTCCAAAGTAATTATTACTTGTGGCAGATAGAATATTTTCTTTTTGAGAGTATCAAATAAGATATCAATCAATTTTATATCAATTATTTGATATCAAATAAGATATCAAATACATACACCTAGCTATCATCATAGATGTCGACGAACTGTACGATTCTGAAAAATAATGCAATTATAATAGCAAAAAGTGCTATGGTCCTTACTATTACCTGGTACTACTCTAAGCAGTTTGCAAACACTAACTCACTCAATCCCTATATAGTAGGGGCTATTTTTATCCCTGTTACATACAGATGAGAAAAATCAAGGCAGAGACAGAAATTAAGTAGCAGAGGTGAGATCTGAACTCAGACACGCTGGCTTTGAGTTTGTACTTAACCATGACATTTTGCTGCCTCTCGAAATCAAAAGTGAGCACCACTGACATAAATAGCTGTGGAACTCTGTTACTCTATCATTATGAATTATAGTCCAGCAGATCAGATTTATATTTCATGCTACATTTTTTCATATTACTTGCGCATATCTTTTCTTTTTCATTGAACCTAGTAGAAAACCATGAGCCATAACATTGGAAAGAAGACCTATTTCGAAAAAAAAAAAAGACCTATTTCATTATCTTTTTGAAAAATTCTTGCTTCTGATATAAAATATGAACACATCCCGTGTTTATTGGGATTTTAAGGCATTACTCTCAAGAGTATCACTTATTAGATTTATGCAGTGAAAAGAAAGATAGCTTACTGCCACGAAG
>JAQQSY010003194.1:0-13142 GCA_028646535.1 Procyon lotor
GGGAGAGAGGTGACCTGCATCATTTTCTTCCTCACCTGGCAAAACCACCTTGCTTTCCCTCCTCCCCTGGGAGGGCCAAGGGGAAGGGTCCCTACTCCAGAGAATGCCCCAACTTCACGTTCCCCGGCCTCCCCCATCGGCCCTGGTCTTCCCTGGTCACCAAGTTGCACGCCTACTGACCTATTCTCTGCATGCATTTCAAATACGCATATTTCCACCTTTAATCCTCTCTTCGACTCGGCCCTTGGTTCTCTAGCATCAGAAATGTCTGAGTGGCTGGTAAAGCAGAAGTTTAAAGGCAGATAGAAAAATTATTCTAAGTGAGGGGCGCCTGGGTGGCTCAGTGGGTTAAAGCCTCTGCCTTCGGCTCAGGTCATGATCTCAGGGTCCTAGGATCGAGCCCCGCAACGGGCTCTCTGCTCAGCGGGGGGCCTGCTTCTCCCTCTCTGTCTGCCTCTGCCTACTTGTGATTTCTCTCTGTCTGTCAAATAAATAAATAAAATTTAAAAAAGAAATTATTCTAAGTGAATTCCGTTGCCACGTGTATTAGGCGAGAGGAGGCCCAGTGGGAACCCCGGGCTGGATCTGTCACTCGATCCCGGCAGACCTGCCTGTCCCCTCCCACCATGTTTTCCCACACGGCTGCCCCTTGGCGCAGGCCTGCCCTTTGAGAACTCACTGGCCTCTCACCATTCTGGGAAGCACTCTTCCAAACCAATCTGCTTTCTGAGTTTCACACTTTGCATCAGGTCAACCAGCAGCCAAACCTTTGGGAGACCAATGCTCAGTGATGGGCGTCCTGTCTAGTCAAGGGCAGGGGAAGGCTTTCTCGGGGGCAGATAAAAGCATAATGAACTGTCTCTCCGAAACCTACGAGCTCACTAGTTCCACTGGAAATGCCACTCAGCCTTCTCTTTTTGTTTTTTTTTTTTTTTTTTGCTGGCTTACCAGGTGAAGGCATCCCTCCCCAAAGGTAGGAGAAGGAGGTAATATCACCTCTGTTCTTCACTCCAAAACTGTAAAATGACTTTTATGCTCTTTGCTATGCCTCAGACAGCAAAGAACATCAAAAAAACAACTTACATTTCCTTTTTCCACTGGCCCCATCACATCTCCAACATGGCATGTGCTTCTATGGCTGTATTATTTGGGGGGGGAATGCTAATATGAAGTTTTATTTGTCTTGTGAAAAAATAAAAACAAAAAGGAAACCTGCACTCGTCCTGGGAAAAAAAAAACAAAAACAACTGTGTTGCCCAAGGTTTCCCTTAATCACCGGGAAAAGTCCATAATCGTCTCGCTTGCTCGTCCAGCGTGAGCAGAATCTACAGAATATTCATACCAATCAATCCCTCCTGCCTTGAAACTAATTGTCTAAGCCTCACTATCACTTTATTTTCCATTAATGATGGCGTAAGCACCTGAGAACAGCAGGACGTTAGCTCGCAGCTGCCATCAACCGCTCATTCCCTTCCTCTGAACAACCCATGGTAAGGAAATGATTCCTTTTACCAAAATGTAGACGAAGACCTTTTTTTTAAAGACTCACTTATTTATTTTTTAGAGAGAGACAGAGCAGGCGAGCACAGGGGGGAGGGGCAGAGGGGGAGGGAGAGAATCCCCAGCGGACTGGGCGGAGCCCACAGCTAGAGGTGGGGCTCAAACCCACAACCCGAGACCACAACGGAAGCCGGGAGGCGAGATCCAGAGTCTGACACTCAACCAACTGAGCCACTCAGGCGCCTCCAAAATGTAGACCAGTACTTTTAAATGAATTGTTACAAGAGCCGAATTATGTGAAACCTGCATTTAGTTCCTTCATGGATAACACACACACACCCTGTGCCCTTCTGAATCTTCTCTAGGCGAAGAAGATGCTGCTTTCTTTAACTGGCAAACACTTCCTTACTTAATCAAGACAATGTACTCCACCAGGCATCAACAGGGCCTTGTCCTCTCACCAAGGACACCAAAATGCTGGCTACTCTCGGGACGGAGTTTAGAGTAAAACGGGACTCGGGCGGTTGAAAGGGGCAAGGACTGTGCGAGGCTGTGAGTCCAGGATCCTCTATGGGGACCTCAGATGCTGCTCTCATGAACTCTTGGAAGAGAACAGTTGGCTGCCTCTTTGGTTACAGGGTAATTATGATGGAAAATAAGTATAACTCTGGACTTGCCTTTCAGATAATTCAATCTTCTAGCACTTGGAATAAAGTCCTTTTAGTTTTTTTTAAGTCCTTTTAATTTTAATCAATCTATGAGTGGGAGCTTGGTCCCTTCGCTCCAGTCCTTTGCCACAGTATGCTGTGGGCAGGGTGTGCTTCTCAAGCCCAGGATCCGAGAGCCCTTGTGTGTTTCCACTTGCTCTCTTGAACTCTGCTTCTGCCATGAGGATGGTACGCCTCGGCTTGCCTGCTGGTCCCTGAGAAGGATGAGAGGTGTGTGCCGCAGAGCCCTCCCCAAGCCAAGACCAGATACGCCAAATCATAATTGTTCTAGAACAAACCATAAGTGTTCTAAACCGGTGCGCATGGGCGTGGTTTGTTATGTGGCATTAACTGATGGATGCATCATTAAATCACTATCAGGCAGGTTTGGCTTATAGGACTGACTGGTAGGTGTCCATTTGACTAACTTATTTTTTGTGACACAACCATACAATAATGTTATTTGATATCATTTTAAGAGCTTCCTAATAGAAATAGATTGGCTTTTGCTTCAAATGCTAAATTCATATAGAATTTATATTCTATAAAGACTAGTTCCCTAGTTTTCCAGAGCCTCAATTTAAGCATCTGTAAAACAAGAATCACCACACTTACCTTGAAGGGTATGAATTAATGGATAAAGTATGTCATTTATCCAGCATAGGGTAGAACAATAAATGTCGGCATTATTTTTATTTAATACAATGTGCAAGCGAAAGTCTATTTATACTTGAGTCATTATTTGTATTCCATGAGTTTTTTTCTTCTTCTTTTAATTCTTTGCTCATTTTCCTCTGGTTTCACTTATATAACTCCTATCTTTTCCTTGCCTTAGGTCTTTTGAAAAATCCAACTATAAAGTCCGCCATTCTTTTTGCCCAGTACCCTGAGGGGATGATTTACCAAAAGTGGCAAGTCCCACTCGGCTATTTATATCTCTCTGGACACAAGTTTCACGTTTAGCACAAATTTTCAAACATAAAGTTCTTTTGAAAGAAAATCAGGCACAGCAGATCATTAAATGTCTTTCTTTCGAAGTGAGCGTTCTTTGCTCTCCCCTGTCTTCTATAGACTCGCTCGATTAAGTACTGGCTGTGATGGGGATGATTTCTAATCCGACCCATGACCCACTGTGTATGAAGCAATGTCAAAAACACAAGGCTTCCCTTCCTTTCTGCTGCAGCTATGGAAGTGGTCATCATTTGGAAGGGATGCGGTCAAATAATTTTGCCAGGTTGACCAACTTTTCTTTGAAAAGGGCCAGACAGTACACATTTTCGTATTTTCACCCTTGGGAGCCATATGATCTCTGTTGTGACCAATGCACTCTGTAAAAGTAGTGCAAAGGCAACCATAAACAGCACGTAAACAGATAGGGGGGGCCGTGTTCTAATGACATTCCGTGTACGAAAACAGGTGGGCCAGAGTTTGCAGACAGCTCCTGTAACCAATAAACTATAAGACCAGAGTCACGGTGATATTATTGCAAAATTAGCCACCCTGAAGCTCAAATACATTCTTTAACCTAAAATCCACACTGTATGTATCTTTTGGGCTTGCTTTTAAATATTAGAACATTTTTTTAAGGTTCTGTGTAGGATGATCATAAGGTCGGGTTTTATTCATTTAGTTGTTTATTGTTTATTTATTCTATCCTTGTGGCCCAAAGTTTCCCGACATATGTGGGACAGAATTTCTTAGGACAGATCCTGCTAGCAGGCTGATTTAATTCAATTTCTAGCTAATTCTTCTGTTGAGGACATTTATTTTGTTATTTCCACATATACCAACATTGGGTCTGTGTAGCACAAATGCAGTACTATTTTCCAACTATTTGCATGTTGCTCAATCCTGTTTCGATGGTGACCATGTTGGATGATACATTTTATGGGTTTGTTTTCCAAGTAGGGGTCAACAGGAATATCAAAGGAAATACATATTTTCCCCAAGGACTTTCATGTGGAACCTTTCCTTGGCTTCAGTAAGCTCCTCTTTACCTAGTACCCCTACCACCATTATTTATTTCACCCCTCCTCATGCTAACAGGATCTCACCCAAATCCCCAAATCACTGTGGCTCACCCTTGGGAAGACTGCGTTCGTTAAACACACTTAGCCCAAAAGAAATGTGTTAGAGGAGCCACACACGGCCATAGAGTTTGCATGAACGCAGCCACCTTGACCTAAGGAGGCATTTGTGTGCTAATTAAGTTCGGTGTGCAGAAGCTGGTGAAGGGTTCTTGGAGATCTTCACAAAAACATCGAGTCTGCTGTGGAGCAGACTAGCTAAAGGTGAAGTTCTCCCAGCCTTCCATCGTCAAAAGTGTTCCATTTACCAAGTTGGGTTTCCACAGTCTCACAGTGTGACATTTATTTTATCGGGCAATTTAATCTGTCCTTCATTTCAAACTGTGGTATTCTGAGATGAAGCTAGACTGTGCAATTTATCCCTTTTGTGAGGCAAGATACATGTTCCTCTTGTCCTCAGGAAGAAATGATTTAACATGGAGCATGTGACAGATCAAGCCCTAGGCTTTCTTTTCATCTCTCAGGCTGTCTGTATTCCCAAGTTTTTAAGACTTTGTATTTTCTTTCACTGCCCAGATTTTGATTATTTTCGGTTTCAAGCCCTTATAACCAAAAATGTTGCCAATGGGGGCTTAAAAAAAAATTCCAGTTTGTCATTGTTAATGTAAAGAAAGATAGAGTCAGGAAATTCATGTGAAACCAGAGTCTTCGTTAGGACACCGAGGATGTGTAGAAACAGTGGTGTTTTTAAAAGCGAACTTCCTGATGCTATATGAAAATAAATGGATGTTTTCAAAAGCACGATTTATGCAACAATTGTTAATACAGAGCTAAAAGCCGACACAGAGCTCTTTTATCTAGGGAGTGTACTGTCTAATGTCATGGAGGCTGAAAGATTAAGACAAAAACAAGTCAAAAACCAAAGAATGGGCTCCATTCCTCAAAGAGGAGTATCCTGCCTTAGGGTCCAAGTAGGGCACAGATGCTCAAATGCCCAAGGGGAGACAAGTGGTGGGGGGGGCAGACCCAAAGTCACTGAGGGGTTGTAAGACAAAGAACAACACAATCATGCCATAGATGTTTCTATTGTTCTGCATCTGTTTTCGGTGGACACTTGGCTGCCCTGAGCTAGTGGTTCTCAAAGTGTGTGCAGTGGGGTAGAGGGGTGATTTTGCTCACCAGAGGACATCTGGTGACATCTAGAAACATTTTTAGTTGTCACAACTTGGGGGAGGGCATGCTCCTGGCATCTAGCAGAGAGAGGATATGTCAAAGGCCGCCGCACATCCCAAGTACACAGGACCGCCCCCCAGAATGATCTGGTCCCCAATGTCAGGAGTGCTGAGGCTGAGAAATCCTGCCCGGCCTGAGAAGGGGTTTGGGAGGAATGTCTGTGGTGAACTGTAGAGCACCGGCTTTCCAGGGGCACAAGTTTGGAGGTTCCAGCTGATGTGAGCATGTGGAACCTTCCATGTAGGAACAGAACCAAACGAGGGATTGAGATGCACCCAGGATACGAAGGAATGGCTTCCAGTTATCTTTAGAGCCAGATGAGAAGAATTAAAATATCTTCAGAGTTTTTGCCAGAAAGACAATACAAAGAAAGCCGACTTCTTTCGACCCAAATCAGATTAAGGAATTGAGTAAAGAAATGGATTTAGAGTCACGTGTTCACACGGTGATCCTAAAAAACAGATATCTTTGAGGCTCGGAGCACACAACCCAGATGAGAGCAGCCTCTGTGTCCCACATCCGGGGTCAAATCTCTATCCCATAAGCCACCACGTTAGCATTCCTGGTCAACCCAATGGAAACTCAATTGGGTTAATAAATGAATTTCGTAGGGCTAATTCTTTTGTTTTAAATTTAGGAAAACACTTAATAAATGTAGTGACAATCTGGGCACAGAGTTGAAAACACTTTCAATGTTTAAGAGTGTTTTGGCGTATTAGCAAATGGACATATTTACTTTGTCAGTAAATATTTGTCAAATGACTAAATGTATTAGCCTTTTGATTCCAATCTTAAATGAGAGATTGATTTGAGACTTGCGACTATAAGTTGAAAAGTATAAGAGAATTTAAGTGGTAAGTAACATTGACTCTTCAGGCGAACTTCACTCGCTAAATAAGTATGGATATTCTAAATATTTAATAAACTTAAATATTGAAAAGTTTTAGTGGCAATAAGTTGAAATATTTAAAGTTGAAATAGTAATAAACTTAAATATACACATTTGTTGAATATATGAAAGCACGTATTAGATTTATAAAAGTTGTTTAAGTTTTTAAAAAGGCTTTGCCTGTTAGGGTTGTAAGTTTGCCAATTAGATAGATACTTGAATGGTTAAACCCCAAACAGAATATATTAACTTTATAAATGTAGATTAAAATATATAAAGAATTCTAGCTAATTAAGTTTAGAAATGAGAGCAATTGTTTGAGTTCAGATTGCTCAACTTAACTTGATTCAACACTAATCAAAACCCTCTGTGAAACTATTTGTTCTTATTATATACCAAAAAAGTTACTAGAATAAGAAGTAGAAAAATAAGATTTGTAAGTTGTACTTAAAAGCTTGAGGAATATTTTGATTTTTGTAATTTCAGTAAGGTGATATAAATTTAAAGCCTATATAACCATAAACAGCCTTTTCTACACAGAAAGAAAGAAAGAAAAAGAAAGAAAGAAAGAAAGAAAGAAAGAAAGAAAGAAAGAAAGAAGAAAATGCCAGCCTTGAACATTTTTAAAGATTTTATCTATTTATTTGACAGAGAGAGATCACAAGTAGGCAGAGAGGCAGGCACAGAGAGAGGGGGAAGCAGGCTCCCTCCTGAGCAGAGAGCCCGACGTGGGGCTCGATCCCAGGACCCTGAGATCATGACCTGAGCCGAAGGCAGAGGCTTTAACCCACTTTAACCCACTGAGCCCAGGCACCCCAGCCTTGAACATTTTAAAAAATCAGTAATAACATCCAAACTTGCCTTTTAGCAATCAAAAAATGATGTTCCCATTGAGCAGAGGGGAAGAAGTGTTAGAAAGGCACCTCACTTGCCAGGTTCAAAGCTGCAGGATGTCTGGAGCCAAATCTGTGTGCCCCATTTTCCTCCAGGAAACCAAAAAGGATTCTGTGGCCCTGGGCAGATAAGACAATGGTGCTGCCTATAGTCCCTCCTGGGACTATTAAATGGAATATAAGAATGTTCATTCTGGAAAGACCCTTAGAGCTCACAGGCCTCACTTCCCCCCAGGGGTGAAATGGCCAGGACGAGTCCTCTGCACGGGGCCGGCGGTGGGGGGGTGGGGGGGGGGAATGACACGTTTCCAACAAGGTTACTCCTCCTTTCTCCCTACTCTGTTCATTGTTAGAGTTCATTCTGCAAGATTTGCCAATTTTTAGATAGTAATGGCTACAGACTTCAATGAGTTCCTTTTCTAGGTCAGCAGATAAGCAATGGGGTGCCATGAGACACAGTATATGGAGACAAATAATTTCTGAGAACTGCCACAGTGATACGTGTGTGGGTGTGGGGCTGGGGGGGGTGCATGTGTTTGTATGCAGGAGGGGAAAGTGAAGGCCGGCATCTACTTTTCCCTCTAATTTTCTATCATTTTCAAAAAGTTGAAGATAATACCAAGCCTGTGCTCAATAGTATCATGACATGTCTTTGCTAAAAGAGGTGTATTATTTTATTTTCCCTTTTATCTTGCTCTGATTGTAGAAAATGTATCCAAATGACCTATGATGATACTTCACAATAGCTAGAATTGGTATTTAGACTGGCCTTATTATAGGCTAATAAGCTGAAAATAAAAGCAAAATCCTCTTTATCCTACTTCCTTTGGGAAAAAAACAGAAAACCGCGAGGCTCTCCTTAGCACTAAACCACACACCGCCATCTGCTGGCCATTCGCTAACAGGCGTTACCTAATCAGGGCCACCAAACAAAGGAGAAAAGGGACAAGTAGCCGGCTCCCTCCTCACTCTTGCCTCCCCCTGAGACTCCCTGTCACGCACCCTCTGAAACAGAAAGATGACAAGGCTTCCTTCTAGGAGAAACACATTCGCGTTTCCCCGCGGACCCATTTCTTCCCTTTCTTTTAAAGAAGCCCACAAGAACTGAAAATACCTTGGATTCAGCTTGGCGCTCAACAAATACATTTCTTAGCAAACAAAGATTACCTTTAACTCCCTCATTTTCTTTTTCCACTCCTGTTCTTTTCAATAAAGAGATTGGCTACAAGCCGGCCAACCAAGACAAGCAAATACATGGAGACTTTGAACCTCTAGCCCAAGCTCCACCAGGAGGGACAGAAGGAAGCAAAGGTAGTTGAGTTACAACTACGTTGGCATGAAGCGTGCTGTTTGTTTCTACTGACTGGCTTCAGGTTTCAATTCATTAATGGCATCAGGGCAAACCGATTTTTGTGTAAACTCTTAGCTGAGATGATACAGCTGGGGTTTTGACTGCCTTGCCATTTCCATAGATGAGCTGGCGTGAGAAATACTTGTATTTTAACCAGATACAAATACACACGAAACTGTCTTTTGAGGAGTTTCTTTTCCTGTGTAACAAAGTGGAATGAGGGAAAACGCTGAACTAATCAGATTCACCCCTCGGAAGACGCTCAAATGTCATCACCATGGCAACGTGGCAGCCAGGGTCCACCCTGGTCTCTTCCCTCGGACTGGAAATTGTGCACATTGCCCTTGCTAATGAATTAACGTGCAGACACCCTGAAAACAGTGAGCGTGGGCTGTGAGGAAGGGTCTTACAACTGTTTCCATTCGGGGAAACGCTCTATCCTATTTTTAGTTTTCTTTCTCCAAATTTAATTAGCCTCCGAGGACCTGCTTTGCACAAAGGATTTGCTCACTTGCTGGCTCGCTCTGTGCTTTCCGAGGGATTCCAGGTTGTTGAGCCCTTTGTTGGGGGGCGGGGGAAGACAGTGAACGCTTCTACTTTGGCCCCATCGGGGCAAATCGCAGGTAATATAATGCAAAAGGTGAGTCTAGCATAAATGCACCAGGGGGTTCATTTCAACATACTAAGAAGGTAGGCGAAAGCTTCTCTATTCATTAGAAGATCACTTATTGAAAATCTGCCCAAGACTCTGACGTCCGGAGGCCAGGGTTTACATCGGCGAGCGATTAGTTCAGAACTCAGGAGAAATGTCTCTTTCAATCCATTACGAGCCTGATATTCGCGTTCTTTATGAGAGAAGATTATTTTGAACAGTTAGTCCAAATCCTTCGTTTTACCATAAGTAACCATTTCTTTTGATCTTCTTTTCAAATTGTCGAAAATGGCTCAAAACTGTCTTCCTCAAGATTTTTACGCCTTATAAACTGAAATTAGGATCTCACCTAGCTTTCACACAAGGAGTCCAATTTGCCAAAAGCTCATTTTCCCAGAAGTCAAATACACCAAATTTACTTATTGTAGGCTTAGTTACTTTAATAGTCTTAAGTGGAATGTTGGATTTTCGTGACCAACACCTATTTTGGGACAGTTAAATAAACTAAGGGTAGCATAAGAATTCTAAAAATGCCAAAAATCTGGCTAAAGAGAAGTCAATGTACGATTCCCATATGGAAAACTATTTTTAATTTAAAAATTGGCATTTTATGTAACAGGACTGTTTCAGCTACTTCTGATTTCAGTCTGAATACCTTATTTATTTATTTAAAGATTTTATTTATTTATGACAGAGAGAGAGCCAGAGAGGGAACACAAGCACAGGGGAGTGGGAGAGGGAGAAGCAGGCTCCCCGCTGAGCAGGGAGCCCGAGATGGGGCTCCATCCCAGCGTCCTGGGATCGTGACCTGAGCAGAAGGCAGACACTTAACGACTGAGCCACCCAGGCGCCCCAGTCTGGATGCTTTTAAATGACGCTTCCTGTTTTTTCTAATTTAAACCATTTATCTAATTTTGTAATGGACTATCAGTCTTTTTCTACTATCGCTAGCCATTCACAACATTTAAAAATTTAATAGAAATTAAACTTTAAATAAGTACAAGTAAAATTTTAAATACAAATGAAAAAAACAGACCAGATAAATTGACATTTAAAATTAAGAATTAGGTTAAAATTTAACTCAAAGTGAGTATTAAAATTTAAATCCATTCATCCAAGCATTCATAAGTTGCCAAAACAATTTCATCTTATGGTTTGATTATATCTATAGCAATAAATGTCTATATATTTTTAATAGTTGAGATTTACTGGAAGACTTGAGAGGTAAAATCATATAAAGGAGTAGAAAGGGAATATGGTAGCCCAGAAGGGACATATGAAGAGTTCTCTGACTGGTAGTTCAGTTTTGGAAATACATTAACTGTAAGTATATAATTGGACATGAAGGATTACAAAAATAAATTGGTTAAAGCAACTAAAATTACTGAAAGATGACTGCAAAACCAAAGTACGTTAAAAAGTAATTTAAACTGAAAAGCAGTCAATTCTGATATTTTGACTATTAATAATGAAATAATCCATTTCCTTCTTTTTTTTTTTTTTTAAAGATTTTATTTATTTGACAAAGAGAAACGCAGCGAGAGAGGGAACACAAGCAGAGAGAATGGTAGCGGGAGAAGCAGGCTCCCCGCTGAGCAGGGAGCCCGATGCGGGGCTCGATCCCAGGACCCTGGGATCATGACCTGAGCTGAAGGCAGACGCTTAACGACTGAGCCACCCAGGAGCCCCTGAAATAATCCATTCCTAAATATATTTCGTACGCTTTATCAATTATTAAACTGATTGTATAGAAAAGGTGCATATAACCCACCATCAGATACTAAGGTGGGAGAGTTCTGTTTAAGCTGTTTAAAGCTGTCCTTGGGATGTTCTGATGCCATATTTTTAAATAAATCAGAAAATTTATGTATTAGCTTTTGGTAAACTGAGAGCCATCGTGTGTGTGTGTGTGTGTGTGTGTGTGTGTGTGTGTGTGTGTGTGTTTTAAACCTAGCTATTTTATACCTCTCCTGTCTTAATCATTGTGCGCTGATCAGTGCAGAGAAAAGTAGGTCTAATGATCTGTTCACTTTAGATGCTAATGCAGCCTCCGAATATGTGATCTGGTCCCTCAGTCACACTGTGCCTCATGTTAGGCCTTTTAATCAATTGAAACTGCCGAGTGTTATTTTGCCAGAACTGATGTAAATCAAAATCTCCCTGATTCTGCTGTTGTGCAGTTGACTTCTTTGGAACCTAAATACTAGATTTTTCTTTCCTGGCTACATTTTGTCTTGTTTTACACACTATGTTGTATTGTTCGTTGTGTATCAGTTAAATCTGCTCAGCTTTACTGGAAACCTCTTGCCAAGTCAAGGATGTGGCATCTTCCCCTGCCCCCCAGAATTCTTTGTTCCATTCTGGCACAAGGTAGGCTACGTAACAAATCCCTCACTGAGGAATGGTACATATTTGCTGAACATACTTGTCCTGTCCCCAGTGCAAATACCTCCAATATCTTCCAAGATTCTGTTTACCCAACACTTTAAAATTAATATTTTCATTTCCCCTGTCCTCACTTACTTGAAGTTGAATTGCTGAAATGCAACAAACTGCACTTACAAATGGCATTTTAGTAAAAACTTAATTAATCAACAGATCACACCAAATTAATTAAAATTGAGATGAAAACAATCTGATAAAATCATTAATCTTCCTGGAAGTGTTTAATTAAAACATTAAGTATATCTTCATTAACGTGATTTCATTAACTAACAATATCTTAGTTACAGTGATATCTACAATAACCAACTCTAAGTTTTAGGCAGCTCTCTAAAATAACAGAAAGAAAGTTTTAAAATTACTATATTGCAGTGGGGATTTGGATGTATTTCAATAGTGCATATATCTAACATTCTGAGAACTCACCATAACTCAAAATAATGATCAAACAATAAAGAGAAGAAAACCTCAACTTCAGAACCTCAATAATAAAGAGGATAAACCCTCTCTTATTCAAGAAATGGAAAGGTTTTTTTTTCTTTTTTTTTTTTTGCATATATACAGAAAAAGTTTTATTATAATGAATTGGGCCGTGTGATTTTAAGGCTGGCAAACCCAGCTGACTGGATGAGGTCACATGATGGAGGTCGGTCTGTTTTACTCCAAGTCCACCAACAAGAAATGGAAAGTTTTAAGTGACCTTCTCTATACCAAACTCAGAATTCTAAAGGACACCAAGACACTAATGGATTCATTGGTGAATGCTTCCAAAGTCTCTCATCTTAGCAAAATCTTTCTTGGAGATAATTATGGCCTCAATTCTAAAACCTGATAAACTTACCAAAACATTTTAGTAATAAATAGAGTCTAGTGATGTTTTTAAAAAAATCCCAAATCTGGGATGATAAATATTTCAAATATTAAGACGGTCCAATAAATAGAAATCTACTAATGTAGCATTCTATACTCTAATAAGAAAGATTATACGAACGTTTCAAGATATAACAAAAGATATTTGATAAAACTGAATGTATACTTACTTAAAGAATTAAATAAGAATAGAAATAGTGCCCCTAATGTGCCATTGTAGACCCATCTTAATACTGAAATCCAATAGGAACATTCCAGCACATTGCTATTCAGTAGAACTTTCTGTGACGACAGAAATGTTCTCTATTTGTGCTATCGCATTTATTTATTAATAAAGATTTTATTTATTTATTTGACAGAGAGAGACACAGCGAGAGAGGGAACACAAGCAGGGGGAGAGGGAGAAGCAGGCTTCACGCCGAGCAGGGAGCCGGATGCGGGGCTCGATCCCGGGACCCTGAGATCATGACTTGAGCCGAACAGCTGCTTAATGACTGAGCCACCCAGGCGCCCCTGTGCTGTCCCATTTAGTAGCCACCAGCCACAAGGGGCTACTGAGCACTTGAAATGTGGCTGTC
>JAQQSY010003195.1:0-13141 GCA_028646535.1 Procyon lotor
GCAACATTCTTTTTTAAGTGACATATATAAATAAGTCCAGAAAGAAACATGCCAAAATATTATTAGTGACTATATTAATTCAGTGGTTCTGAATCAAGGATGGCATCTAAGAAATATTTTTAAGAAACTCCTACTTAGGTCCTGTCCTCATAGATTCTGATTCATCTCCAATAAAACACAAATCCATGGGGCGCCTGGGTGGCTCAGTCGTTAAGCATCTGCCTTCGGCTTAGGTCATAATCCCAGGGTCCTGGGATCGAGCCCTGCATCAGGCTCCCTGCCCTGTGGGAAGCCTGCTTCTCCGGCTACCATTCCCTCTACTTGTGTTCCCTCTCTCGCTGTGTTTCTCCCTGTCAAATAAATAAAATCTTAAAAAAAAAAAAAAAACACAAATGCATGGTTTAACACAAGGTTGTAAAGAAAATCTTAAGTTTAAAGAAAAATGATTACAGTTGGCCACTGAAAAACATGGATTTGAACTGTGCAGGTCCATTTATACATGAATTTTTTTATGATACAGTACAGTACTAAATATGTATTTTCCCTATGATTTGCTTAATAACATTTTCTTTTCTCCAGGTGACTTTATCGTAAGAATAGGGTATATAATAGATACACAATATATGTGTCAGTTGACTTTTTACTATTAGTAAGGCTTCTGATCAACACTGAACTATTAGTAGTTAAATTTTGGGGGAGTCAAAAGTTACATGCAAATTTTTTATTGTGTGGAAGGTCGACATGTCTAACCCCCATGTTGGCCAACTGTCAACTGTATTTGTTTCTCGTTTTCTATTTTGTTCAGATTTTCTGAAATAGACTGATGTGCACTGTACGACATAAAAGAAACATAATAACCAAATCCATTAATGGCAATAGTAGCTGCAATTTTTAATTAAACATTTGATTCAGATATACTTTCTTCTTTAATCATTAAAATAATTTATTGGATAAATGTTAGTATCATGATTTTATACATTGATGCAAAAGAAATTAGGTTACTTCCAAAGATCATGAAGCTATAATTAGCAGTCAGAATTCAAAGACCTTCTTGGCTTGTATGTGATAAAATCGAAAGAGAACAAAATCGTCATGACTTCAGAAAGGTTGGCCTTGGAAATCCCCAGTACCCAATTGGTTAGGATGATTTGGGTGACGGGCTTTAGGTTTTTCTTCTTTTGTGTGTTTCAGCAGTACTGAAAAGATACAGCCATACCACATATGTTGAGATGGGGGAAGTGCATCGTGATTGTCAAATATATGGGGGCCAAGTAACATTTGATGAGAGAATCAATAGGAACTATCCGTGGCTCACTCTCTAAGTGTAATTTTAAAATTCATCTTCTTTCACAATGTCTTAACAGAATTCTGATAGGGAGAGAACTCTCATTTTTATAGATTCTCAGCCACTGAAGAGTCTCTAAAACTCTCCAAGAAAATCTTTATGAGGATAAAAATGTGAGTCATTAGAGTCTGGATATAAAGCCAGTTTACAGTACTGAAGAGACCACCTGCTTGGTCCTCAGGCCACCACCTCCTACTAAAGTCACCCTAAGAAAGCTTGAGAGAAAGACCAGGGATGGCTGCATTTGACTTTTTCACTTGAAGTTTGACAAATCTATGATCAAGGTATGAAATCAAATAGTTTTCAGTGAGAGGAGAAATCATTAAGCAAGATTACATGTGAGAAAAGATACAATAAGTTAATTAGTAAGTTAATCATGTCTGAACATTAGACACTGAGCTTGGCAAACATTTGAACAGGGAATTTCCTTTCAACTGCTAATGCTTATAGGGTAATATATATTAAACGCTAAATCAGTTTGGTTCAGATATTGCTACTAATTAGTTTTGGCTGATATTGAAGTATTTTGTATGCTCCATTTATAAAAGCACTGCTTGCCCATCTGTTCATAGGTTGAAAGTGATTAAAGGATACTTATTTTGGCTGTTGTAAAAGCCAAACACTTTTTAAGCTGCAAATATGTGACAAAACCAGTTAAGGTTGCCAAGTTCAGAAATACATTAGAAGAGATTTGTGATGCTTCCCTCCCCCAATTCCTCTTCCAACCTGCATTATCGAAAAGTAAATATCACTGTTTTCCTCATTAGACTAGCATGCCTCTTTGTCCAAATGCTTTGCAATTTCGTTATAATTTTCACAATTTACCCTGATTTGGATCCTCTGATACCAAGCTGTGTTGGGGGCTTTCGTTTCCTGTACGTGCAGCCTTGAAGTAGAAACATGTGATGCCCTCGTGCTTTGAATGCCAGATTTGAAAGCAACATGGATAACGAGCAAAATAAGTTTGCGGCCTACTTTAATTCCCCACATGAGGTCTGTTCAGGTTGAAAACAATGCATTAAGTTAAGCATGGAGTTTTTTTTAACAAAAGAAAGAAAGATTTTTAAGGACAGAGATGCGCTACAGTTCCGTGAATAATATAATCTTAATGTTATTTAATACTCCATTCCCAACTTCCCAAGGTGTATAGTACTTCATGCTTGCAAAACCTGCACACTTTGTAAATCAGAGTGGGGCTCCCAGGACTTTTAAAAATAAGATGCAGTTTCCTAAAGTACAGGATAATATCACCTTAATTCAGGCAAAATGTTTAGTTTCAATATGAATGAATGCATTTCCTTGTTATTAATACACTCCTTTTGAATATTTATCATTCCTCATGATGTCAGCCTGCCTGATCCCCCCAAGAATTGAGTGGCCTCCTATTTTTGGCTGCTCCCAGTTCCACAGCAAACTTTTTTTTTTAAGATTTTATTTATTTATTTGACAGAGAGATCACAAGTAGGCAGAGAAACAAGCAGAGAGATAGGGAAGCAGGCTCCCTGCTGAGCAGAGAGCCCAATGCGGGGCTCAAACCCAGGACCCCGAGATCAGGACCTGAGCCGAAGGCAGAGGCTTTAACCTACTGAGCCACCCAGGCACCCCCACAGCAACCTCTTTAACTAGGTCATTTTAAAGGATGGAGGTTGACATTTTACTGAAAGCCTCTATGGGTACTTGATTTAAACAGTCTACTACCTAAAGTTCTCTAACTAGTACCTATCCAGAAATGCACGTGAAATAATGGACTGGGAGGGTTTCCTTTCCCTGACCCCCTCACACCAGATTTTCCACTAAAGGAAATCTCCCAGCCTAGTATGTCATCTCCATGGAAAGATGGGTTTTGTTATTACTGCTGATTGGTTTCAATTTATCAACAGCTTTTCCTCAAAACAATTTAGAAATATCTAAATTCCAAATTCATTTAAAAAAAAACACAATTATTATCTCCCTCACATATAAACATTTTGGAGGAGCACTATTTATTTTGAATTAAAATGACATTGTCATTTTACATAGTAGAATAACAAAAGTAGAAAGGAAATGCTATTTTTCTTCAAATTGAATTGATTCTGATTTTAATCAGCGGTGCACTTTCAGGGAATTCTCTTTAATACAAACATTTAAAACTCCTTTTTATTATGGCTACGTGTTTTATCTGTTTGGCACTGAAAAAAGTTGCCCTGAAGACGCCTGAAATGAGTAGGATGTCCATTGCAAAGGTTTAAGAGGAAGTGATTATGCTGTGGCACAGTGACCAGAGTTGTTCATTTTTCATGAGCTTATCTACGAAACAGGGAACATGAGTTTCCCTGTTTCCCACTCTTCCTCCCAGTTCAGTCATTTGCTTATTCCTCTCAGGGAAGCCCTCAACTCCTCATCCAAACTTTAGTCAGCCATGGAGGAGAGCTGGCTCTACCCGCTGCCATCTGTCTCCTTCACCTCTACTCAAAAAGGGAGGCAACGAAGGCTGGTGCCTCGTCACAGATTCCTTGCCCCTGGAAGAGAATTCAGGTGACTCCAAAAACGTTTTCTGAGATTATTTGCAATATTTCAGTCCCAACCACATGTATGTTTTAGAGACTGTCATGGCCAGGAATTCAAAAACCCTCATGCAGACACACACAGAGTGATGGTCAGACAGTGGTAGCTCAAATTCTATGAGAAAAGCAGGAAACGTGGACAGTCTTTAGACCAACCTGGAGGAGAGAAAGGAGGGACTTTAGAGCCCCCTCTCCCCATGCTTCTGCCCCTTATTCTCCCTCACTGAGTTCTTCCATGGAAAAGTAACTGCTGGAGACATTCACTTGTCCTCATTTTACTTGGGCAGGATTACTGTGATTTAGAGAGGAGGATTTATGTGTGTTTCTCCTCCCAGGATTCTGCTTGTTGCTCCTCAGACATTTTCATTTTGAGTCTATGTAGGAATCGCAGCTTCACAGGGCCTTCCCCTTTAATCAGGCCCAGCCATTCTTTTTCCTAGGTAATGATGCTATGTAGTCAGCTTCCTCCTCACTCACTGCTTCATCCCTCAGCAGACACTGATGGAATTATGAATATTCCCTGTATATGAAAGGGGAAGTAAACTCAAGACTTTTCTAGGATTTCAGCCATCTCTATTCCAGAGAAGAAAGCAGAAGTCTCAATTCAGCCTGTAGCTTAAGCTAGCATGATCCAACTCTGTTTTACCAGAGAATTCAGCTATCAGAACTTCATTGCTTCCCATCTTCTTTGGCCTGCCTATTGGTGTTGTGTTTTTCTATCTAGCTGAGTGAGATTGAAAAAAACCAGATGCTGTTGACCTAATGATCTTTGGTGACTCTCACCGATGCTGGATTCTGGACACAGTCAGAAACCTAGGCTGCCGATGGTCCACCGCCGGCCTTGCTCCTGCTTGAGTGTATAGCTTTCCTGAGTAGAACCCTTACACAGGAGAATAAGTAATACAAGGAAGACACCAAAGCTCCATAATTAACAGCTAAGAGGAAGTTTCAAAATTCTTGGCAAAAGTCACAAGCAAGGGAGCTACAGCTCCTGAAGATTCAAGTCAAGTAGACATTCTAAAACCCAGGGAAATAGTCACATGCCAGAAAAGCCAGGGTAGGTGGAGGATCAGCAAAAAAGACAAACCAAGCACCATAAAATGATATCAGGGAAAAGAAACTGAGAATTGAGGCTATTATTTGACCTAGACTTAGCTGTCTTTATCCTCTTCTGACACTACGAAGGAACAGTCCTAAGGAAGACACGAATACTGAACGTACAGCTAAATAATACTTGACTTCAAGATGTGTGAGTTTGGAGATGGTAGCATTTCCCAGGACATGCAGTTCTCTGGTAGCTGTTTTCCCAGATTTCTTCTCATGAGATTATGGCATTGGAGCACCATTAAGATGATTCACCATAGCTCTCTCTATTAAGTCAATAACCCTAACAGAAAGCACCTATGTCATCCTTGGCATCGGCAGAGCTGGGAGTCAAGGGAAATACTGGATATAGTCAAATATGCCCCCTAGCTTGCCACTCAAAGTGTGGTCCGAGGGCCAGCAGCATTGGCATCACTTGGCATTTACTGGAATGCAGTATCTCAGGCTGTACTGATTCTATGTTCCTCAGGAAGAATGACCATCAAACTGAAAAGGACAAAACAGATACTCACAGGAGAAAACTGGAGCTCAAACCAAGGAAAGATCTCATGAACAAAACTGACGCTGCTCTTAGTTAAATTTTCTGGGCTCAGGCAAATAGTTTTCTAGATTCATCTGTTCATCTGCTGTCTTTGAGAAACTGAACAATGAATGTGATATGAGAATTCTGGAGAATGGTAAACATCTTCACTTTCAAAGAGGAAAGAGCATAAAAATTACAGAGTATAGACAAGTAAGTATGGGCCATATTTTATCAGTTATCAACTGGACGGTGTGTAGTAAAGGTGCCAAGAGCCATCACGTGCATAAAAACAATGTCAAGCCACCTTGAATTCATTTCTTTTATTCAATTTTCGTTTTATTATTATTCTTGTTTTGTTTTTACTAGATTGATATACCAGGGAATGATTTGTGATGTTTCTAAATGGGAGGAAGGCAATTTTCAAGGTTCTCATAAAATCTTTGTGAATCAGGTAGAAAAATATAAGCTGATTGGGTGGTTTGGGATGATAGGATGAATAGTATCATTTCTAGCTAAGATAGGAAATAAAGGAGAGAAAATTTGGAGAGGGAAATACATAATTATTTCAGCTTTAAGAGATGGCTATGAGATATTCCGGTAAAGATACCAATAAGCAGTAGAAAATTTGAAATAGAAACTATAAATGGCCAGAAAGAGAAGAAAATTCATCAGAAGACAGAGAAAAGATCAAAAAATGTAATCCATGCATTGAACAAATATTTGTTCATTCATTCACTCAGTGTAAGATGCTCTTCTAGCACTGAGAATACACTAGAGTAAATAAAACAGAAAATCCCCTGCCCGCATTGGTCTTATATCCTAATGGGAAAGACAAATAGTAATCAGAGTAAATAACGTAATTACACAGTACGTTAGAAGGTAATTATGTGCTATTATTTAAAAAATAAATAAATTAGGGAAGGTAGTTAAGGAGTGCTAGTAGGGGTGGAAGATATAATTTTAAATGTGTATCATGGTAGGTGTGGGATTCTTGAAAGGTAATGTGCGAGCTAATTATCTTATATAAATGTGACAAGCAGCTAAATCCAATGTTGGAATGTGATAGCTTTACTGGCAAAGCTCTGCAATTGGTTAATATATACGGTTGTACAGATAGTTCCTCCAAGACCTATGAAAATAGTTAGGTACCTTTCCTCCATCACTGCAATTGCCACATTACTTTATAATTATCTCTGGGTCTATCACTCCTCTATACTCTGAATTCCCCAAGAGCGACAACTTTTCTTTGCGGGCTTGGCAATATGTAGTGAAGAAAAGAAGGGTAGAGAAAGAGAAGGAGAGATGGAAGGAGAACAAAATGGAGATACATTCGAATATGTGGGGTCTTAGGGTTTGCTTATTTTGGGTTTTGTTTTGGTTTTGTTTGTTTGGGTTTTTTTTTTTTTTCCCCAAATATGTTTATTTTTTCAGTGTTACAAGATTTATTGTTCATGCACCACACCCAGTGCTCCATGCAATACGTGCCCTCCTCAATACCCACCACCAGGCTCGCCCAGTCCCCCACGCCCACCCCTCCTAAACCCTCAGTTTGTTGCTCAGAGTCCACAGTCTCTCATGGTTCATCTCCCCCTCAGGTTTCCCCCCATTCACCTCTCCCTTCCTTCTCACAATGCCCTCCATGTTTTTCTTCATGCTCAGCACGTAAGTGAGACCATAAGGTAATTGGCTCTCTCTGCTTAATGTTTGTTTTTAGAATTTAAATCAATGTGAGTGTTACCCTTAAGAAACTGCCCACAAAAACTGACATAATGGGCTTCATGCATTGGTCCACAGTGTTGACAGTTTGGTCCCACTCTAGATTGCATAGATAAAACTACATCTGAAATATTGTGTTTTTTCCTAAGCAACGTACTGTAAAAGGGATACTTTTGAATATGGTGGGCACTTGTTCCTTTCCTCTGTTTTATACATCTTTCTCTTTCGTAGAATTGTACTTCTTCCACTCATGTGAATCCTACATGATTTGTCCAGGGATGATCATGTCATCCATGTTGGAAGGTCAGCCAGAATACTCTGGGGGGTGAGGGGATGCATAATAAGAGACCTTTCCTCTTGGCAAGAGCAAGAAGTAAGTCACTTGCAAACAGCAGGAAGTCAAACATTTTTCTTTTTCTTTTTTTTTTTTTAAGTCAAACATTTTTCTTAACACATGGAGAAAAAAGTCCTTAGTAAGAGGTATTGAAGCCAAGCAGAAGCAAGCAGAGATTTTAAATAAGGGAAAAGAGAGTATATCTTAAAGACATTACATTTGACATCTGAACAATATGGGGTTAGAGGCACTGACCCTCTGTGCAATTAAAAACAGCATATAACTTTTGACTCCCTGAAAAACTTAATTAACTACTAAGCGCCTACTGTTGACTGGAAGTCTTACTGATCACATCCACAGTCAATTATATATATATATATCATATACTATACTCTTACAATGAACTAAGCTGGAAAAAATGTTACTAAGAAAATTGTAAGGAAAAGAAAATAGATTTATAGTACCTTTATAGTACTACACTGTAAAAAAAAAAAATTCTCATGTAAGTAGACCCTTGCAGTCCAAATCCATGTTGTTCAAGGGTCAACTGTACTTGAGTTGTTGAACCAACTGAGCCTGAGACGTTAAACAGATACAAAAGATACAAAGAACAGATACTCTACTCTCTTGGAATCTCTCCACTTATGTGAGCATACAGGCTCAAGTATCATTTTGCTTAAACTAAGTTAAATTACATTCTAATGAAGATGTTGTAAAGCCATTTTATATATATAAACTGAAGGGCTTAATCTAAAAAAAGAAGATGGGTAACTAGGGTGGTAGCTTCAAGAAGACAAAATCAAGACCAATGGGTTACCAGCTCTAGGGACACAGGTGATGAGCTTCACACTGAGAAGAGTCTGAAAATAAGAGCAGTCCTTAGAATTAAATGGGACGCCACTTGAACAGACAAGCATTATGAATCTCTGCAGTTTTCAAGGAAAGGCTACGTAGGTACCGTGTTATAAAGATGCACCCTTTGGTTAGAGGGTTTTAGTAGAAAATCCCTAAGGTTCCTTAAATTCTGGGATTCTATTATTCTCAAAGGCAAAATACACAAGTGGAAGTATTGTTGGAGAAATATTATTCCCCACAAAGTTATTTTCATAAATACTTAGGCCAAGTACTGACCCAGAAAAAAAACTGCTCATGGAAGATTATCTAACCATAAACAAGCTAATGTTACATTATTAGGTAACAGAATTTCTAAAGAGATCAAAGGCAAGTTATCAGGTGGTAAACTGTAAAGTTGCATTAAGATAAAATAAGAGGACTTAACCCCTCCCGGGAAAAAATGGTAATGAACCAATATAATAACTTTAGAGTTAAAAAGGAAGCATTCAGGGATGCCTGGGTGGCTCAGTTGGTTAAGCAGCTGCCTTCGGCTCGGGTCATGATCCGGGATCCTGGGATCGAGTCCCACATCAGGCTCCTTGCTCAGCGGGGAGCCTGCTTCTCCCTCTGCCTCTGTCTGCCACTCTGCCTGCTTGTGCATGCTCTTTCTCTCTGACGAATAAATAAAATCTTTAAAAAAAAAAAAAAAGGAAGCATTCAGGTGTCGACCTAAATTTCCAGACTCTGACAAGTGAATCTCATACTTATATACGGCAATAAATGTATTAGATTCCATTAGATCAAAAAAGAGAAAATTTAGAATAGTGCAATGTTATGTTTTAGTAACAGATTAGTTACTCATATCCTGTCGCCACTCTCCTTTTAGTTCCAGTATGCTGCAAAATAGTAAGAAAGAAGTATGTAATTATTCTACACCTACATATTTACATGAACTATCTGGATGCTTAAAATACTAAAGAATAAAAAAAAAAAAAAAAACTTAGGGTTCCAAAATGGTATACTTTTTCATAGATGGTGTATTCAAATAATATTTTTATCATCCAGAATTGAAACAGATACTAAAAATGTGAAAGGCTGATGACCAGCCTCTGAACTTACTACAACTAGAAAGTTAATATTATGAATCAATTATAGAATGTTTTTCCTCTGTGAATTATAGATCTGTCAGCTGTTCTGTTCTGTACTTACAAATCAGCCCATTATTTTAAAAAACAATTATGTGCTTTAGAAGTTCAACAAAAGGAAAATTTATCACTGAGTTCATATGAACCTGCAAGGGATGAACAGCTCACCACAGAAAGACCTCAAAAGGAAGTGTACTATTCATGAAATACAATAGGTTATCTGAAGGAAAGAGAAGATACTTGCCATATGTTAGAAGTACTAAACAAATTCAAGTAGACCTCATAGAAGACTGTTTATATAAAGAAAATCTCACAGATAATAAAAGTATAATGTTACAATAGTACAATAGATTACAATTGATATAGCTCCTGGCTCACAATTTTCTCTTAGGCACAGAGAATGGATTCTGTATACACTGATGCATTATTTCCCTTTACCTAATAATCTGAACTGCATTTGATACTTTACATTAAAGATACCGTATAAAAATAAGAGAAAATGAGGGCGCCTGGGTGGCTCAGTCAGTTGATGGAGCTCCCTGCTTGGCAGGGAGCCTGTTTCTCCCTCTCCATCTGCCAACTCCCCTTGCTTTTTCTCACTCTCCCTCTATCTCTCAAATAAATAAATAAAAGCTTAAAAAAAGAGAGAGAGAGAGAAAATAGGTTAAGCATCAAGAAGTTAATGAGATTTTTTTTAAAAAATCATGATAGGAAAAGACAAGATCTTACTTATTTTATAGCAAAATACCATTCAATCTTTACCTTTATTAAAGTAATATATATATATAATTCATGTATAAATTATATTTTTAACTAAAAATTAAGATTTACATCTATTTGTCTTTAATTCTTTCTGGTTTAGGAATCTTATATCAGGTATTTTGCTTTAAAAAACAATCAAATTCACAAAAATGTTCCTTTGACAATTCTCATTGAACTGACAATTCTAACTGAATTTGCTTGGCTTTGTTTGAAATGATTAACTCAACCTTCCCTTAATAATGGTTTCAGGCTTTCTCAAACATAATTTAATCTTACGGATTTCTACTGGTCTTCTGAAACTTAAGAGAGTTTCAACAATCTCAAAATGTATTATTTAAATTGAAATACTGAAGAAATAGAAACCATTCAGTAATCGAAACAATTTTATAAATGTTCACCTATGAAAATTATATTCTATAAATATTGGGCAAGGCTGTGTATGAAATGAATATTTACAGCAGAATTAGAAAATCAAGGCAATAAAATCATCTCTTTCTCATAAAAACACACAAATATATATATTTAAAAACCCAAAAATAAAAGCAAGTAGCCACTTTTTGGCAACTACAACCTACTAAATTCAACCTAAATGTACTGGATTTGAGGATTACAGTTCCTTGTTTAATAATAACACTAATGAAAAGTCTTATGTACATCTATACACATATTTGTATAGGCAAATGCACCATGCCATCTTTTCTTCTCCTAAATTTCGAGATCTTCACAGTTGAAAAGCAGGGATATAAGACCAAATAAATAAATAAATAAATAAATAAATAAGACAAGTTTTCAAATTTATATAAACTTGTCTTTTATGTTTATGATCATTGAAGATGAGGACAGAAATGAGCATGACTCCACCTTATCAACCACCATTCATCTATGTGAGGCAACAGGTTCCATTCCCTCCTGAGACTTTGAATTTGCCATGACTCCATATCCAGTACAGCAGCAATGGTTTTAGTTAGCTTAACTTCCTTGCCCCAATGTTTAACAGACAGGGGAGTGTCTCCTTAAAAAATACCTCTGAGTAAGTGCATAAACCAGTCCTATATGCCAAATGTAGAGGGTTCCCGCAAAGCTTGTGAGTATGTGTGAATGAATTCCATCATTTTTTCTTTTTTTCTATAACTAAGAAGAGAAGGGGAAAAAACAAACTCTCTTGTATTTACTGTAGCCTGGCAGTGGTAATATGTGTGACATATTTTTTTTTACCCTTGAAATGCAAAAGTACTTTAGAAATTGGCCAGTTCCTTATTGAAGTTGACTGATGACTGATGGAAGGTTATATAATACACTCTGCTTCATGCAGACTGTAAGGAAACCTCTAGCTGAAAATATATGGGAAATCCTCTCTAACAAGAAAGATCCTTCAGGCCAAGCTTATAGGGTCCCAACATTTGGATTTTAAAGTTTCATGGAATTTCTAAGATAGAAATGGTGCAAGATTTCAAATAAACAAGAAAATATTAACATTGTTCCACTTAGATATTTGCAATAAAATGTCTGTATGTGATGTATTTACAGTTTTATATTGTTCACCACTTTGTTCTATTTTTACATTGTTTCCCCTCTCCCAGGGATTCTATTCTAGTGATACTTTTTAATCACTATAGCCACTCTAAGATTTACTAACTCATGAAGTAAGGTTTCAGTCTACTTCTTTTAAGTAATCATCAGAAAGGCTGCTAACATTTAATATACAAATGACATAAAGCAGCATAATTGGTAAGAATAGTGAAAATTAAAGGTTGGATCCTAGTTAACAGTTCTGTTTATTGGTTTTGTTGTTGTTTTTTACTTTTGTGACCTTGAAGAAGTCACTTAATCTGTTTGAATCTCAGTTTTCTTAACTAGAAATTAAAAGTATTAAATCAAAAGACCTCTAAACTTCCCTTCCACCATTATTTGCCAAAATGTTTAAGATATCCTGCAAAAATTAGCAAGATATCCCTGCAAAACTTTACCATAGCTCTTTATGCCTGCAACAGATGGTAGACCATACAGGAAAATTTTTTAGCATTCAGATTAGCTGGCTGGCTCCAGTAAAATAACTATAATAAACACTCATTTTCAGACTGTACAATTTTTTAATCACTGAAAGGGCTGGACTAGATTTTAATTTAGTGACACTTGTGAGGAAAAAAGACCTCTCGATCAAGCTAACCAGGTAAAGAATATTTAAAGGAAAAAGACTTACATAGATCAGCTGGGTTTAACACAATTAAATAGTTATAAAAAACAGCCTTCTTTCTTTAAAGCAAGTCTTTTTATGGAAAGGTTTTTGATAACACATTTAATCTTTAATAGACAAGGGTTATCCAATTTCCTATTTATTCTTCTGTCAGTTTGGTATGTTATCTTTTTTCAAAGAATTTGTCCACTTCATCTTAGTTGTTGCATGTAGGAGGCAGGAAGTTACTCACATCTCCTTTATTTGTAATATTGGACTTTGTGTTGTGTCTCTTTTTTTGCTTAATCAGTTTTGTTATGACCGTACAAATTTTATTAATCTTTTCAAAGAACTAATTTCTGGCTTTGTTAACTTGCCATATTGTTTCTATTATTTATTTCATTGCTTTCTTATCTCTATAATGAATGTTATATGTACACTGAGGAAAGAATGTATATTCTACTGCTGTTGACTATAGTCTTCTATAAATGTCAACTAGGTCAAATTAACCTGGTGGCTTGTTCAAATCTGTGATACCACTATTTACTCTTTTTACTAATTTTCCTATTACTAAAAGAGGCATGGGAAATTTTTCCAGCCATAATTATGGGGCTGCCATCCATTTTACTCTTTAATCTAGTCAAGTTTTGCTTTATTTATGT
>JAQQSY010003196.1:0-13141 GCA_028646535.1 Procyon lotor
TGTTCGTGACATGAGACAGACGGTTGCTGTGGGTGTCATCAAAGCAGTGGACAAGAAGGCAGCTGGAGCTGGCAAGGTCACCAAGTCTGCCCAGAAAGCTCAGAAGGCTAAATGAATATTATCCCCAATACCTGCCACCCCAGTCTTAATCAGTGGTGGAAGAACGGTCTCAGAACTGTTTGTGTCAATTGGCCATTTACGTTTAATAGTAAAAGACTGGTTAATGATAACAATGCATCATAAAACTTTCAGAAGGAAAGGAGAATGTTTTGTGGACCATTTGTTTTTTGTGTGTGTGTGGCAGTCTTAAGTTATTAGTTTTTAAAATCAGTACTTTTTAATGGAAACAATTTGACCAAAAATCTGTCACAGAATTTTGAGACCCATTAAAAGAAAAGTTTAATAAAAAAAAATTAATGACAGAACTACCCTATGATGCAGCAATCCCACTTCTGCGTCTGTATGTATCCAAAGAAAATTAAATCATGATATTGAAGAGACAGCTGCACTCCCCTGTTCATTGCAGCATTATTTACAATAACCAAGGCATGAAAACAACCTAAGTGTCCACTGACAGATGAGTGGATAAAGAAATAGGGTTTGTGTGTTTCTGTGTGTGTATATAATGGGTATATACGTACATAATAATACACACACACAATTGAATATGATTTATCCATAAAAAAGAAGGAAACCTTGTGTTTTGCAATTTCATGGATGGACCTGGAGGGCATTATGCTAAGTGAAATTATGTCAGATAGAGAAATGCAAATACTGTAGGTCCTCACTTATATGTGGAATCTAAGAAAGCGAGACTCAGAGAAATCAAGGCTGGAGGGGTGAAGGAAAGCGGTGACGGTGGTCAACAGGACTAACTTCCAGCTAAAAGATCAGTAAGTTCTGGGTATCTAACATACAGAAGGGTAACTATAGTTAACAATACTATATTAAATACTTAAAAGTTGTTAAGAGAGTACATTTTAATTGTTTTCACCACACCAAAAATAAATAAATAAATAAATAAAGTGATTATGTGAGGGGGATGGAAACATTCACTAACTTTATTCTGGTTATCATTTCACAGTATATATGTATATCAAATCATCACATCATATACCCTATACTATATGTCGATAATATCTCCATAAAGCTGGGAAAACAAGAAAAATGGATATAGAAAGGGTATGTAAATCTCACACAGATAAAAATCGAAGTCAGAATTCTAAGCAGACATTTGTTAATCACCGTGCTACATTGTATTAATACAACACGGATTAATAAACAAGGGCACAACACAGCCAATTATCAATTAGCAAATGAGTGATACAGATAATGTGTAGTTAAGGATGATCTGACATTTGATGAGTCCCTGCTACATTCCAGGCTTCACACAATCCAGAGCCAAGACAGTGAATATTTATGCTTTATGCTGTGGGTTTTACACCAATGGTTTAAGGTTTGATTACCACCTACTTTATGCAGAGCCTCAGTGAGTTACTTCATAAAATAATTTCCATGTGTGTCATCTACCAGGAACCCAAAATTTATATCATTGCTCATCAATACACTGAAGATTTTACCAAAAGTATTCTCTTAAGGTCTTCTGCAACTCAAGAGGGAAAAAAGAACCCATTCAAAGCACAGTTCTTCTGCTTAGTTCCACCTTGAACTACGTAACAGTTTATCCTAGAGTAGTAATCACCTCGGAATTTATGCTACATGTACCCATAAAGATGTACAATTAAAACAGCAAACCCTTCTCTATGTTATTTTCTTCTGTCATCTTCAATGCAAATCTACCATTTAGTCAAAGCCAAGTATCTGTCTTGACTAAGGTCTTACTAAATTGAATCTTTGTATTATTCTTAGAGGCAAAGCAAAGAATGGAAACACACAGTGAGCTTTAGTCCTAAATTACCTCACAATACTGAAATTGCCATCATTTAAATAGTCTCATTTCTCCAAAATGAAATAGAATGTATAGGGAAATGGAAAATTTAATTCACTATGAAGAGCCTAATTAGCTTTGCAGATAAAAACTAAAGGTTTGTGTGGGTTTCTCCAGCCTGCCCTAACCTCCCAGACTACTCAGACAGATCATTAAATAAATTCATCTGCAGTTGGTTTTGTTGGCCCCACAAAAGTGACCAGTGGCTCTGCTCTGGCCAAACCAATAAATAATCAACTTGAGATTGACGTGATTTCTAGAAGCCACGATCTAGTCACATTTGTAGCAACCTGTTACCTAGGAGAGCTCTCCAGTGTCTAAGCCCACCCTTTCCTTTATGGACCAATTCAAGCCCCACCTCATACATGAAGGGGTCCATAACTGCCCCATTTCAGCAGACTCACTCTACTACAGACCTACAATGGATGTTTGTTCTCTGCGTGTCTCAGCTTTTGCTGTTCTATATTAACAGTGGAATACACCCTACCTGAGCACCAGATGTTTTTGCTCAAAGTTCCTTTGAATCCTTAAGCTCACCTAGGACAGTGATTTGCACATTGTAGGTGCTCACAGCTTCAGAGCACTCTTCTTTGAGCAGAATTTGTTAAGAGTCTGGTTTATTAGGCTCTAAGCAGTACATTTAAAGGGCTCCATTAAAATATGATACCACACCTCAAAAGGAGATGTAATTGTGAAGCCCCACTGTGCTTTAGAGGCTCTGGGGGAATTTTCTGGGCTAAACTGGAAAACACCACATTCTCTAGTCTATAATAGGCAGGTTTATCCTCAACACCTTTAAAATTTCACAGATCTCATGTTCCTCCTCTAAAGATGTGTTTTACTTCCCTTACATTCATATCTTATTTATTTCCTATACTGCTTCTCTAGGACAAAGAAATTAAAAAGAAGTTTTTAAAAATCAGACCAAAAAATAACCTAGAAAGGTCCTATATGAGAATTTTTTTTTCCAAGGGAAAGGGCAGGCACAAAGAGTTCCTTGGGCCTGGGCAGAGTTTTAAAATCACAGTCAGGATAAGAATAAGAAGGACTTTGATTTTGAGTGACAGGAAACCAATTTGAACCAAATAAAGGGAGAATAGGGGGAACTTTTATAAGAATTCTTAGTATTCTCATGAAATCCAAGGTCCATGGAACGGCTCACATCAGTTCTTTAAATGCCAGTATTTCTCTCTCCGTTTCTCATAGCTCATCGTTGCTGCCCTTCACATATATTTCCTCTCTTTCTGTCCCACTGTTCTCTCACTTACCCTGACTTTCACATTCTCTCTCAACTGTACTCTCTACTTCTCTTGTCCATATGGTAGTAAACTTGGCCACCAGCAGCTCTGAAACAGCACATCTCATAGCTTCAGTTATCAGACAAGTCATTGAAGATGTGTCTCAATTTTAGTCCAAAGTCAGAAGAAGATACTAATTGGCCCAGTTTTAATCAAATGCCCAAATCTGGAACTAAGGACTCTAGCCAAGAGATCAAGTCACCTTGTCCAAAATGGCTGCCCCACGATAACCATAGAAGTGGAGGTAAATCCGAAACGGAAAGAGGGAATCTAAGAAGAAACAAAGTATTCCATGTGGTATATTTGACTCAGACCTCCAAGAGGAAGCTCTTCTGATAATTCCTTGTCTGTTATATTTTGCAATGAAACAGAATACCAAAATGTCTACACCGGCAAATAAGGGAGTTTCAGTCATCCTAACTAGACACAGTGGTCATATGTTCCTACAGATCGATAGGACTTATATTTAAGTCACAGTGAAGAAGTCCTGACTCCATAGAAGAAAACAGATTAAATAATTGATTAAAGCCTGGTGACAGTTACATAATTTTATGGTATATCAAGAGAATAGCCTCCAGCCACTAAGATCATGCCTCCAAAGAAATTGGAATTATACGCAATAATGCTCACAATAAAAATTGCAGTAGGGACACCTGGGGGGCTCAGTTGGTTAAGCAACTGCCTTCGGCTCAGGTCATGATCCTGGAGTCCCAGGATCGAGTCCCACATCAGGGTCCCTGCTGGGCAGGGAGTCTGCTTCTCCCACTGACCTCTCTCTTCTCATGCTCTCTCTCTCTCTCTCATTCTCTCTCTCTCTCTCTCAAATAAATAAATAAAATCTTTAAAAAAAGAAAGAAAGAAAAAATTGCAGTAAAAGAAGAAGGTGTGGAACTTACATAGCCTAATTCCAAATGTACAATATGTTGAAAATATTGGAATATTTTTGCTGTATTGGAATACAGCAATGGTTATATATTGATATCAGGGTTACAGTGAGTTTTATTTTCTTTATTGCCTTCCAGTATTTTCTGTATTTTTGCTACCAAAAACTGTATTATTTTATGATCAGAATGGTGAAGGGTTAAAAAGCTTAGTAAAGGACTCATTAAAGTGTTCGATATGTGTCACTAAAGATGGGTTGCTCCATATGCACCCACGGAGCCATGGTTCCCCAAGTCTGCTGTTCTCCTGGTTATCAGTGATGGTTAGCCTGTTGGTGAACCCACCGAAGATTTGCCGGAAAATGTATTAAGTTGCTAGAGATGAAGAAAGGGCTGAAGGAAAGAGGAAAGTCTGAAAATGGGTCAAGAACTCACTCCTCGTCCTAGATACAGGCATTCCCTTCACAGGGACACGCTGTGAACCCAGGCCTGCCACATGGACATCATTAGCCCTGCATCTCCTCTGGGGATCAATCCCACATAGCCTTTCTCTACTGTTTTCCTATTGAAACAAAAAATGTTCAGCTGCTTTCGTTTCCTATAGTCCTGCCCTGCCCAAGCCCCTAATCACAGAACCAGATCAAGGGAACCACTTTTAGTCCCACAACAGTGAAGACAAAGGCCCGGGCCAGGTTCCAGACAGGTCTAGTGGACATTTATAACTGGCCTTACAATTCCCTAACCTTAACTATCCTGAGGATCAAACATTCTCTGTGGGTCTGTGATCTGGCATTTGGATTAGCAGTATCAGCTTAACTTTTAACAAGAAAAAAATATCAAAGTTACAAGCTTACAAATTCTATGAGTCTATAAAGTTCAAGGGAACCCTCCAAATTTATAATCCAAGTCAGTTCTGATAATCCTAGAGTCCTATACCCTGACAGAGGAGTGACCATTTAAATGATAAAGACTCTTTCTTTGTGTTTACCAAGATGGACATTCAGGTGACCTTAGTCCTCCCTGGTCTTTCACACTGGAGAGCATTTGAGAACCAGGTCAATTACACTCTTCCCTGGGCGGCTGAAGGAGCTTTAAAAAATGTTGTTGTCACTGTGTCAGATCAAGTGGAGAGGAGCAGAAATATGACTTGGGAGTCTCAAAAGGTATTAGGCAGCAGGTTAGGTAGAAATTAAATTCCATTTGCTGGGATTCCATATAATGCCCGAAGAGAGCAAAAATGTTCAATTCTCTTTATTAGTGCTGGATTTATGGTTCAAAATGAAGATTAAATTAAGAAAAAAATATCAAACTTGATGTTCTAAATAGCTCTTTAAATTCAAGATCCTCAGCCGTGTGCTTCAACATCGGATCTGGCCTCCTTGATCCCAGAGTCTCTCCCGAATTAATCTATTGAGTTTACTGCTACCGAACCAACTTTTATAAGGCTATTTCATCATGCCAGCCCTTTGCTCAGAAAACCATATAGCTTTGGAATATCCAGGAAACAAGTCTGGAATCCTCAACCCAGCTCTCAGGGACTTCTCAAATCCAGCCTAACCATGACCAGCCCACCAGTGGCTCCAACACACCTTCTTCCCCTCACCCGGTATGGCACTTCTCTGTCCTATGGACATGCTCCACCTTACCCCAGCCTCTGGCCTCTCTCTGTGCCCTGCACTCCAAGCTTCAGATATTCTCAATGCCCAGGCAAGCCCTCTCTCATCTTTAACCCTTCCTTGGCCTCTCCAGGCCACATGAGTCTCACCCCTCTCTGAATTCCTATAACCCTGACTGGCCTGACAATTAACATTCACAGAGAATCCAGTACAGGCTGGGTTCTATGTATGTTCTTTCGCAATATTATTTCATCTCATTTTCCGAAGAACCCTGTAAGACAATCACTGTTACCTTATTTCATTGTCAATGTAGGAAGTGGGATGTTAATAATTTAGTTCCTGTGAAAGCCTGAGCTTTACAGAAAAAATACTGTCATTTCCCACACACACCCCTCCTTGCTGCCTAGCGACTGGCACCCCCAAAGTATTTTGTACTCACAGAACTTTACAAAACTGGAGGGAAAACTAGAGTCCAAATCTGAATCTGTCTCCAGATACTATGGCTTTATGTGCATGTATGGACACAGGCGACCGGCAGGAATTCATTCGATACAGGCTGGTCGCGTGCTTTTGCTCAGGACAAGGGCTCCCAAACTGTTCCATCACCACTCAGGGCCACACTGCCACCCACAGTCTCCATACACTTACACACACACTCTCATGCACACACACTCACACACACGCGTGCGCACACACACACGCACAATATAAGGAAGAGCCCCGTACAGGCTGTGCAACTGCCACTTCCAGGCATTGTCGAGGTACCATCACCGCCCCCCTTCCCACTCCGAGCCCCTCTGACATAGACACAGACGTGCTGTTGCTGCTGCTGTCAAATGAGCAGAGCCAAGGGAGCCAAAGAAGACCTTTATAGATACATATATACCTGCCTCCAACACTCCCAAATGGATTTATGCAATGAATATAATCTGCTCAGTTTTAAAATCCCCGTCAGATTCACATCAAATTCAGATGTGACTGAACTAGCCTCTAGCAAACAAAAATTACAGAGGACTCATATTAAGTGAGACCTACTTGTTTCCAATGGCAATGACCAGTAGTGCCAACCTATGTATCACTATAGCTCTTTGCTATTTGAGGGTCTGAATCTCGGGGGGGGGGGGGCCTGATAAAAAGCATGAATACTCACCCATATGGCTTCTGAATTATGACACCTTAATGGTCTCCAAGTGAAAATAAATTTAGGAAAATTAATGCCTATATAACCTTTCTAATCAAAGGGTAAATCAAAATCATAGGCCTTATTTTTTTTTTACCTCAACACAAAGAAGTATTAACTAAGCCTGGAGCCCTGTGTTTTAATTTAGCATGTCCGTGATACCTGGTGGATCCAAGAACATTTCATCTGGTTCCTTGAATCATAGTACTCACTGTAATCAATAAAGATTTTCTTATTAAAAATGATGTCCTTGCCCAGGAAAGTTTAATAGATCAATATTCACAGATCTGATTATGCATCCTTGTTTTAACTACAGAAGCATTGAATTAAGTGCAATGAAAAATGAAACAATGTGTCAAGCTTATTGCTGTTTCTCAGCATTTGGGATTTATGGGGCTGCCACCATAACTAGTTGATGGAATATAAAAGAGTCAAAGACTATGGGAGGGTTCTAATCGGGTAGGAAAATACACACTCCTGCCCAGCTAATACATGGGAACAGTTACGTATCATTCCTCTAAGTTTACACATTGACTTCAATCATTTCAAGTATCAAAAGGCTCTCCTCATTCTAATATTTGTTTTCCTTTCTCTGGAGTTCTATGTACCTCCCTCTCCCCTACTAGACTATACAGTAACTGAATGCTGAGGTGAGGTTTATTCACTTTGTGTCTTCTCATTCCCAGCACTGTGCTAGCAGCAGGCCATGTGCCCCTTAGTTAAACAGTGGGGGAACTGAATTTCGGGGCGGGGGGGAACATGAGAAGAATTTCACTTGGTTAAATAATTAGGGCCTTTACTGGGGCCTAATCTGTGCTGAGCAGTGGACCAGATACCTTACAGATATCAGCCTTCGTCTCCACAACAGTAAGTTGTGGGTAAGTTGGGGTTTTTCACAGTGGGGGAAGGAGGCTTAAAGAAGGCGAAAAACCTGGCCACACAGCTGTCCAGGGTAAAACAGTCCCCAGAGCCAGGGGTGTCTTTCCATCTCTAAAAGGCTGCTTCTTTGAAAATATAAAGTGAGGCCCGGTAGCCTTTGGTAGAGGTGAGCGTGGGCCCCTTCTTCTCCACCTCCCCCAGCAGAGCCTGTGATCTCCAGTGCCCCCCAGCCCCCCAGCCTCTGCCACTGCCTGCTAGGTACCACACTGGCATGCCCCCAGGGCAGCCCTTAGAGGTCAGCCAACTCAACTCCACGATGCAACATCAGCTGCCAACATTTTCAAAAAAGCAATGAAATTAGAATGGAAATTTGGGAATTCCTGGGCCACAGGGCCTCTGCGGGGCTCCATCTGTCAAGACTCAGGAAGAGTGGGCTGTGCAGATTTCAGAAACTGTCATTTGTTTGATGGCTTTGAATTATTTCTTCTGGGAAAACCCATCACTGGGCTCAAGGCATTATCAATTTCATCTTCTCCTTGGCCTAAACTTCCCAGCAAAAAGGCTTACTGCCAAAACTTCCTGCAGAAGCATAATTAAAAATTCCATTTCAAGACCATTTTTATTGACAAATCTACACACCATACTTATGAAATGTAAAAGTTTTTTTGTTTTGTTTTGTTTTTAATTTGAGTCACACCATCTTATAAAAGTCCCAAAGAGGTGCTGAGGTCTAAAAAACAAACTGCTTTTCGCAGACACTTCAATGGGGACTTTAAGTCAGGGTCTGCCTCGTACTAATAATCACATAATTCTCAGTCCCAGCAGAGATCTCATGAGCTTTTCCCACTTAATAATAAAAGCCACCAAAATCTCTCTTAGAAATCCATATGTCTCCAGTGGAACAATTTAATTGTTACCAAGGCTACAAGGCTATCCACTCTCTAAGTTAAAATAAGGAAAACTAATGGGGGAGACAGGTTACTTCAAACCATTTTTCTCTACCTTTTCAGGGTCCTAATCATTGTCTGGGTTTATGTTTTAGCCAAATAAAGAATGGTTCAGTGCACATGTCTTAGAATTACACACAGTATCTTAATTACTTTCTGTCCCTTTTCCTTGAATACAGACATAAAAGAACTCATGGAGTACAGTATCTCCATAATTCTCTATAATATGAAATAAAAGGCGTTGCAAGTGTCTCAGTATAATTACATAGTCTAGATTGTTTGATGTTGTGACCATATTTACTAATTGGATCTCTCTAAGACTTTCCTGGGTTTTGTTTTGTTTTTTCATGTTCTTTCCCAGATGCACAAATTTCAAAGCACAGATTTTATGATGTAACGGACCTCAGTTTGAGTTGATAGATCCCCACATTTTTCCCAGCTTCTCTAAACCTCCTGCAATATCAGTTTCTCCATCCATATATTGAGGACAATTAGCCTTACCACAAGTGATGCTCTGGCAGGCAAAATGAGAATGTGTAAATAAAATACCTTGCATAGTATCTGCTAGATTTTTAAGAATTTTCCCTTAAAAAAGTACTTTCCCTTTTATTTTGAGAATTGTCACTTTGACTTCCTAAAACTATGGTGGAGTGGCTCATCCCTGCATTTCTGCTTCACTTGAACATGGTAGTTTTTCAAGCAACACAAAGCGAAAGCATACTGGTTCTCTATTTGTTGCTCTCTTTGAAATCTTCACTTCACGAAATAAGATCCTTTGATGTGTGCCTGTCATGTTCCCTTTCATGTAATAACTTAGATGGGTGATTTTTCTCAGCAATAAGCATGTCAAAATATGAATGGATAATTGCCATGGTTCTGTTTGTTGACAGATTTAAGTAAAATGACACATGAATATAAAATCCCTTTCATATCTTCTTGTGAACGATGTTGCAGTGAGGATAAGCTTTCAAATAATACAACAGGGAAATGAACACAAACTTACTTTTAATTCCTTCATTCTTCTAACAAGAGAAAGGCATTAATCAAAGTATTAAACCTAAGAAAAAGGAACTCTAGGAGTCAATTCTTGAGTATCTAGTGTAGCACAACTGCACAATTAAACACTAAAGAGAATTTTGTATTCAAATTTATTAATAAAAAGGGATAACATGATGAACTGGAAAAAAAATTGGGATTTGGTCCTGTTTCTGCCATTAAGTCACTTTACTATTTTGGGAGAATCATTCATCTCATTGAACCTCAAGATAGAGTTTGTGTCAAACTAGAGCAAGTAGCAGCCTACTACCGACTACATGTCAAACCCTGCCTGCCACCTGCTTTCTAAATAAAGTTTTATTGGAATACAACCATGCCCATTCATTACATATGATCTATGGCTTCCACTGCATTACAAAAGCAGAGTTCAGTGGTTGCAAACAGAGACCATGTGGCTCAAAAGCCTAAAATACTTACTATCTCGTCCTTAAAGAAATTTTAAGTTTTGATGAATTTGAATTTGAGAATTTTTTATGATTTATGGCTTTGGATTCTAGTTAAGAAATAAACTACTCCAAGGTGAGGTCAGAAAGATTTCTCTTAGAAATCTTAAAGTTTGAGACTTACAGTTATTTCTATAATTCATCTCAACTTAATTTTATATACAAGTTAAGAATTCAGTTAAATTCTTGGAATATTGAGATGCCATATTCCATCAACATTTATTAAAAATCCTTTCCTATCTGGGGCATCTGGGTGGCTCAGTCAGTTAAGCATCTACCTTTCGCTCAGGTCATGATCCCAGGGCCCTGGGATGGAGCTCCACATTGGGCTCCTTGCTCAGCGGGAAGCCTGCTTCTCCCTCTCCCTCTGCCTGTTGCTCTCTCTGCTCCCCATGCTTGTGCTCTTTCTCTCGGTCTTTCTCTGTCAAATAAATAAAATCTTTTACAAAAAGGAAAAAAATAAAATACTTCCCTTTTTCATTGGATTGCTTTAAAAGCTTTATTGAAAATTAATTGGCCATATATTTGTGGTCTATTTCTCAATGCTCTATTCTGTTCCACTAATCTGTTTTGCCATATGGCAATACTACACGGCAGTGATTATTGTAGAGTTATAGAAATCCTTGAAATCAGGTAGATTATATTCTACAACCTTTTATTTTTAGAATTGTTTTGGCTAATATGAATCCCCTGAATTGTCAAATTAATCTTAGAATCAGTTTGTCCAATTATAAAAATAAACCTGCTAGTATACTAGTGAGAACTACACTGAATCTATAGATCAATTTAGGGAGAATCGACATCTTAACAATATTGAGTCATGAACATGACATAAATCTCCATTTATTTATATCTTTAAATTATTGTAATAATATTGTATGGTTTTCAGTGGGGTCTTTTACATATTTGTTAAATTTTTCGCTAGTAATTTTATGTTTTTTGATGCTATTACAAATGGGTTTTTGTTTGTTTTTATTTTCAAAGAGATAATGATCAGTATATAGGAATACAGTTTTCTTAGTATATTGACTTGTTATCCTGTGACCTTGCTTTTATTTTTGCAAATAATTTAGAGCTTTCTATGTATGTCATCCTTCTCAAAAGGCAAATTTACTTCTTTTCCAATCTGAATGCATTTTGTTTCTTTGTCTTACTTTATTGCACTGAGTAAGACTTCTAGTAGAATGCTGAATAGAAATGTTAAGACCAAACATTCTTGCTTTTTTTCTTAATCATAGGAGGAAAGCACTCGGGCTTTCACCAGTAAGTATGATATCAGTCTTTATAGAGTTCAGAAAATTCTCTTCAAATCTTCATTTGCTGTAAGTGTTTATCAGGAACTACTTCTAATTTTGTCAGATGTCTTTTTTCTACATCTATTGAGTTGATTATACTGATTTTCTCCTTAATCTGTTAATATGGTGAATTACAATGATTGGCTGTTTAATGTATAATCAGTCACTTTCCTGGGCTAGCACCACTTTAACCACTGCTTTAAATGCATTATACAAATTTTACTATATTTTCATTTTTATTAGGTTCAAAATATTTCCACATTTCTCCTATTATTTTTTACCTTGACCATGGATTATTTAGAAATGTAATATTTAATTTCCAAACATATGGGGATTTTACATATGTATTATTGTCATTCCTTCTAACTTAATTCCATTGAAACCAGAGAATATACTTTGCAAGATTTGAATCCTTTAAAATTAACTGAGACTTGTTTTAATAGCCCAGCATATCATCTATTTTACTGAATGTCCGTGTACACTTTTGAAAAAGGTATATTTTGGGGGGAAGAGGCAAGATGGCGGAGGTGTAGGATTCACAGAGAGCACTGGGTCCCAGAAGTCCAGCTAAAGAGGCAGAAAACCACTCTAAGAGCCGGCAAACAACAGGAGAGAGAAGAGAATAAGAACAGCAATTCTAGGAGCAGAAAATCGACCACTTTCGGAAGGTAGGACGTGTGAAAAAAGTGAATTTAAAGCGATGGGAAAAGAGACCCGGGGGGAGGGGCCAGCTCCCAGCAGCTGCAGAGCCGCCAAGCACAAGATCTGGAACTTCTAGTCCACTCCGCTGAGGGACATCTCTCCAGAGGCAAAGAGGGGTTCAGCCCTCACGGAAAGAGTGTGGTTTCAGGACCCTTGGGTCACTGAGGGACCAGGGGAGCCCAAGTGCAGCAGAGCTCCCAGGTATTGGGGCAGAAGCCAGCAGCAGAGGAGGAGCCGTGCAACGCCGCATAGGCCTACCTTGGACTATAGGAACTGAGACATATAGTTCATACAGGGCTGCTGTACTTCAAGCAGGGACCCCACGGGAGGCAGCTCCAGAGACGCCCCCTCCTTCTTCCTCTGGGAGGAGTGGTGCTGGAGCACGCAGCAGGAATCTGCTGGTTTGGGGATTCCAGATGGGGCCGAGCACGCCACAGATAGAAGCGCTCCGCCACGGGCTAGCTGAGCACAGAGCGTGGGCCGCAGACAAGGGAGACAGGAGTGATTAACGGCTTTCCTCTGAGGGTGTGTGGAGGAGCGTGGCCCCAGCACTCGGCTTCTGGGCCGGAGACTGGGGGGCCGCCATTTTCAATCCCAGCCTCCAGGGTGGTACTGAAAGCGCTCAGGGAACAAAGACTCCCGAGCACAAACCTGAGCAAAGTGCTTGGCCCATCCCCGGCAAGGGCTGTACAATTCTGCCTCCGGCAAAGACATTTGAGAACCATGGCAATGGCCCCTCCCCCAGAAGATCAGTGAGAATATCCAGCTAAGACCTAGTTAATCAATCAGGGAAAACTGCGGAACTCCAGAGAATCTTTCTCTCTCACCCATCTACTTTTTCCTTGACAAAATGACGAGGTGGAAAAACTCAGCGCAAAAATAATAAGAGACAGTAC
>JAQQSY010003197.1:0-13141 GCA_028646535.1 Procyon lotor
ACACACACACACACACAAAAGTGTTGAAGGAGTGAGAAAATCTAGGTCAGATCTGGCTGCTGACTTTGGGCTGGTTATTGCTAAATGACAAAAAATTTTTAAGTGTTTTAGACCAGAACTGTTCTAAGCACTCTATGTATTTAAATTCATTTATTCTTCACAACAAACTAAGCAAGTAGTATTATTACTATAGTCTTCTTGAGAACGTTGAGGAACAGGGAGGCTAAGTATTTGTCCAAGGTCAAGCACCAATAAACAATGGAGGCAGGATTCTAGCATGTTTAAACTCCTTATTTCCACTTAGTCCTATTTTAAGCCTATGACTTCATGTTCTTTTCTGTTCATTTACTAAACCAGTAATTACTGAATATGTGTGATAAATGTCAACAAATATCCTGGATGTTGGGGACATCTAGGAGAGTGGGACAAATTGCTTGTCCTCTTGAAGGTTTCATTCTTCAAACCCTTGTCCAAAAGTAGGATGTAATACCTTAACTTTAGTGTACACAAATATCACCTGAGGATGAATGCCTTACTCTACTCTGAATGAATAGAATCGAAAGATTCTATTCATATAAAGCTGGGGTAGCACTCAGAGTATGGATTTTGAACAAGCCTTCCAGTTATTCTGTTGCTAGTGCTCCATGAAGAGCATTAGGAGAAACATTACCAAAAATCTACATAGATAAATTCTAAGCCTTTTTTTTTTCTGCTTTCAAGTGACAATAACACTGCATTTTCCTTCCTTGCAAGAATATCGATAGAATTTCAGTGAAGGTGTTTGTATTTTGAGAGAAATGTAATGTAAACCACAAAATATATTACTCTTAAGTTTCTTTTCTTTTCTTATTTATTTATTTATTTATTTTTTGCCTTTGGAGATTAGGTGAGGGTTTAGAGCGGGAATGTGGAATGGGGAAAATCTGTTTGCTGAGAAATGAAACAGATTCACCCATCATGTAGCACCTGAATTTTGAGATGTCAAGAAGTTTGTAATAATGCATAAAAGAATCTTCACAGGAAATGCAGAATAAGTTAAACTTCAAAGAGATAAAGTCTAAAAAGAATATAAAACAGAGAACAGGCAGTGTGCCTCTAAGATAGTGGTGTTTGCTCTGCTTTAATGTCTCAAAGTGCCTAAAAGGCTGAAGTGAACCTATTTACTACCTCTCTGAATTGCCTACAACACTTGCAAATATGCAGCCATTGATGGGAAGTAAAACAGTTTCTATACCTGGGATCTAAAGAGTGATGGCAGACTCTATACCCTAGTAAGATCAAAAGAAGCTTGTCATTAATCATGGCAATTGTCATTAATTGTCCAATCTCCCAGGGACCAGCCCCTCTCATGTTGCTGATTAGATTCATAAGTTATTTTAAATCCTGATAATATAGTATCACTCTCAGTTATTCTAGTATCTCAGCCTTTAGAAGGTTTACCCTCCACTGGCAGGCCTAACCCCTAATGTGTCTGTGTCATAGGGTCTTTTAGAAATAATTAGGGTTAAATGAAATCATAAGGGTTGGGTCTGATAGGACTCCAGCCTTGTAAGAAGAGAGATCTGCCTCCGCTCCCCACATCCCATGTGAGGACATAGCAAGACAGTGGTCGTCTGCGAGTCACAAAGAGAACTCTGGCCAGAACCTGACCACACTGGCACCCCAGTCTTGGACTTTCAGCCTCCAGAACTGTGGGAAAATAAATTTCTATCATTGAGCCACTCAGTCTATGGTAACTGATAGTGTACCAACTTCAAATGATTTAAGGAAAACGGGTTTTATCATAAAGATATTGTTATTAAGAAGAGCTCACAGATTTGCTAGGAAAGCAGAAGGATTGACTTTAAAATGGGTAGGGATCCAAGCTGTTGCAGAGGGATAGGAAGTTGGTGCTATAAGAACAGATTCCACTGCTGGATTGAATGAACAACTCTCTCATTTGTCCTTGTGGCATTTACTCAGGAGTCAAATTCTCACTTGGAAGTACCCAACTGACTGAGTTTATGCAACCTACTTACCCCTTGACAATATAGGACAGTAAAAGGAAAGATAGAGTCAAAGGAGCCTTTGGGGATCACCTCAGCTTCTCCAGTGGAAAAGCAAACAGCTGGTCTTTCCACCTAAGAAACTGTACAGTAGGGAGAGCTACTACTCCAATAAACAAGTCAGGGTATTGTTAAGAAGAGGTAAAAAAAATCATACTAATGTCGACCACACTATTATAAGCAGAATTTGGATATAAGAGTGACAAATGGGGCATTCTGGATAAGGCAATATTATGAGCAATAGTGCAATGGTATATATGGAGGTGCATGTAGAAAATAGTTTTATTCTTGACATTTCTCTTCTCACAAGTCTAAAATACTCTATGACTTTATTTCCATGGGTTCAACTATAACACATGCACTAATGATTGTAAAATTTATCTATTTTACAGACCATGACACTTACTTCTGAACTTGTGGTAGATTATATTATTGTCTCAAATTCTTTACTTCATTTTTCTGAAAGAGGATCATATTTCCTGGCTTGTTTACCATAGGGCTCGCAGTGCTTCCTCTACGGGAGTACACTTCCCTACCCGACTGATGCTGACTTTCACCACGTGACTTGCTTCAGCTTATGGAATACAAACTGATGTGACATCGGATACATCTGACAAAAACTTGAAGAGTCATTGCAAGGTTGGCTCTGGGCACCTTTGATGAACACTGCTGTCTCGGCTGTGATCAGAGAGTGAAGACAAATGGAACAGAGCTGCAGTTCATACATATTCTAAGCAAGAAACACACTTTTGTTATTAAAAAAAAGAACAAATTTGGGGTTTGTTTCTTACCACAGCCTAACCTAGTGAAATATGTTTCTCTTCGGTTTTCTATTGGACACACTTTCTGAAGGTTCCATGGTTCCAAGGTACCTAAAATTGAACTCCTCATTTAGTCTCTTAAATCTGCCCTCTTTTTTCTCTGTTCCTTATTTCAAAGATTAGTAAGACCGGTGATTCTATTGTCTTCATTGTCCCTCAGAAGCTACCCGACCCCACATACCTAATATTTAACCAAATGTTGCAGGTGCCACTTTTTTCCTTTCTGTCTCTTCCTCTCCAAACCCCAAAGCTACAAAAATAAAGTCAGACTCTTGGGCATGGCATAAAAGATCTTCTTCATCTTACCTAGCCTATCACTGTATACAGTTGAGTGAGTAAAAAAAGAAGGAACAAACATGCTGCTCAAATGAACAGAAGCACAGGTATGAAAATAATGTGAGGTTATTCTCTATAAATAAAATCCAGCCTGGATCTTGGAAATGATCAGTCTTTTAAAAGAGACTTCAGTCATATGAAACCAAGGTTCTCATGACCTGGAGAACTTAAGACTGTACAAAGATCACACTGGACTGAGTCAGCAGAGTTTGGGCAGGCCGTGTTCTCTTGGGGGCGTCTCCCAATGTCTGCAATCCTATGTTCTCATCTGAAGGTATAAATAATGTCTGTCCCACTTGCTTCCCAAGGCTGCTGCGGAGATCAAATGAAAGGATTCTTCTGGCAACATTTTAAAAATTATGAAGCCTGAAAAATACATTTAAAAAATTTTAATTCCAGTATAGTTAACATACAATGTTGTATTACTTTCCAGTATACAATAGTGATAAAATAATTCTATACATTCATCAGTGCCCATCAAGATAAATATACTCTTTAATCCCCCTCACCTATTTCACCCATCCCCCACCCACCTCCCCCTGGTAACCATCAGTTTGTTCTTTAGAATTAAGAGTCTGTTTCTTGGTTTATCTCTTTTTTCCTTTGTTCTTTTGTTTTGTTTCTTAATTTAAGAAACATATGAGTGAAATCATATGGCATTTGTTTTTCTCTGATTTATTTCACTTAGCATTATATTCTTTAGCTCCATCCATGTTGTTGCAAATGCCAAGATCTCATTCTTTTTTTATGGCCGAGTAATATTCCAGCATCTATATATACCACATCTTCATCCACTCATCAATGGATGGACACTTGGGTTGCCTTCATAATTTGACTATTATAAATAATGCTGTTATGAACATAAGGGGGGTCCATATATCTTTTCCAATTAGTGTTTTCATATTCTTTAGGTAAATACCCAGTAGTGGAATTACTGAATCATATGTTGTTGTTTTTTTTTTTTTTAATTTTTTGAGGAACCTCCAAACTGTCTTTCACAGTGGCTGGACCAGTTTGCATTCCCACCAATGGTGCACAAGGGTTTCTTTTTCAACATTGTGTCTTGTGTTGTTGATTTTAGCTATTCTGGCAGGTATGAGGTGGTATCTCATTGTGGTTTTGATTTGCATTTCCCTGATGATTAGTGATTTTGAGCATCTTTTTGTGTGTCTGTTGGCCATCTGGATGTCTTCTTTGGAGAAATGGCTGTTCATGTCTTCTGCCCATTTTTAATTATTGTTTATTTTTTTTGACATTGAGTTGTATAATTTTTTTATATTTTTTGGATACTAACCTTTTATCAGATATATCATTTACAAATATCTTCTCCCATTCAATAGGTTGTCCTTGAGTTTTGTTGATTGCCTCCTTCACTGTGCAAAAGCTTTTTATTTTGATATAATCCCAATAGTTTATTTTTTATTTTGTTTCCCTTGTGTCAGGATACATATCTAGAAAAATGTTACTATGGCCAATGTCAGAGAAATTACTGCCTGTGCTCTCTTCTAGGATTTGTATGGCTTCAGATATCAGATTTAAGTCTGGAAAGTTTTTTTAATTTAATTTTTTAAAGTTCATTTTTGTTTTTTAGAGCTGGGAATCTAAAACAAAGTTTTTAATGAGGTCCTTGGGGAAAGATGCAAAAGTCAAAGGCTAAAGCTAGGGAATGAGAACCAGATTCATCATCCTGTACTAGAGGAGCAAATGTTGGTAATTATAAATGAGGAGTAGGGGGTGTGGGGGAGAGGAAGAGTGAGAATATGGCAATTCTGTGAATATCAAGCAGCTTAGCCCAGAGGTCTGAGATAAAATGGAAACTAAGACAAACTTTTAAAAATGAGATCTTTGTTTTAAATTTTAAGGGGCCAGTATTTGTGTTCCTAAAGAAACAAAAGAGAGAGCCTTACGTTTACTTAACATGTAGCCCAGAGAAGAACTTGTTATATATATATTTGTTATATATATATATATATATATATATATTTAAAATTTTTATATTATATATATATATATACTTAAATGAAACATTGTGCATATTATCTTTTTACTCCATAGAGTGGTGGTGACCCCTAAATGATGTTGGCCAGGTACTTTGACATTTGGAGTTAAAAGATGAAGCATACCAGGCTTGTCAGTTAACTGCAAGGGCTGACTCATGTAGCTCTGAGTTGTAGCTGCTTAAAAGAGATTTTGAAATTGCAATTCAATGTCAGCTGCCTGCATCACCCACAGTTTTAAAGTATATTCATCGTCATTCTCTCCTGTCAAAGATCAAGATATAACACTGAGCCCTCTCATTGAGCATGACTAAGTTACTTATTAAACAGGAAACTGAATCATTTGTGATTGAGTCAGGGTTTAATGATGATAATGAAGAACCCATGTTCTTTGCCGTATAACCATCTTGAGCATAAACAAAAGTTGACCTGTTTGACAGCAACATGTAGTGTTTTCCAGAGATAATTTAATCTTTGACTCAACATGGGTGGTTAATATTTATGAATTATTTCAAATAAAATAATTAATTGGGTTAGTAAATTAAAGGTCATGATCTTAACACCCAATCTTGGTTAAGTTATAATAAAAAAATTTTAAAGGGGGCAAGGCAATTTTTCTTCCCATTATATTATTATATTAATTACTGTATGTGTGATCTGGGTAAGGGATGACAGCTCTGGAAATCCTTGATATTTTGCACCCAGAAAGACTTCATTTCCCAAACATCTAGCTGTTATAATGTGCTGTGTTATATCAACAAAGCAATGAGTAGGTAGAAAATACCAAGTCTCTTGCTTAGCAAGTCTACAAACAAGTTGGTCTGGAATGTTCAGTGAATTTGAAGTAACTGTTAGTAATAATGTCTCTTTTTCTGTTACACATACTTCATAATTCACTTCTCAAGGGCAAGGCTTGGGTAAAATGGTAAAGTAGGTTGAGTTGGTCATTAATAATCCTACCACCTAGCTCTACTCTGCCCTTTTCCTCACCTCTTATATTAAGGACAATCTTATGTTCTTATTTTCAATGCCATACATTCATTAAGGGCATGGAATTTAGCCCTCTTTCAGTTTTTTTTTTTTAATTTAATTTATTTGTTTATTTTTAAGGATTTATTTATTTTAGAGAGAGAGTATGCAAGGTGGAAGGACACAACAAGAGAGGGAGAAAGAGCCCCAAGCAGACTCCACACTGAGCATGGAGCCCCGGGCGGGGCTCAGTCTCAGGACCCTGTGATCATGACCTGAGTTAAAATCAATCTTAACCAACTGTGCCACCCAGGGGCCCCAGCCCTCTTTCAGTTTAGTACTCTTGATAGCTATCTTTTCCTCTGACCATACTTTGTATCTCTTCTACACTTTCTCTGCCCTTTCTCCTCCTTTGTTGTTGTTTTTTGTTTGTTGTTTTTTTTTGCTTTTATGCAGCTCCTTCCTTAGTTCCTAATGTGATACAGAGAAGTGTGAGTGGTGGCTTTACCTCTTTGGATTTAGTTCTTAACCCTGCCATGTATTAGTTGTGGGACTTTAGCAACATACCTTTCTTTTGCCTTCCTTTATTCACCTGAAAAGCGGAGTAAAAATAGCACCAATCCCCTGGGGTTGTTGGCATCAAATTAGCATATGTAAAGTCCGTGGAACAGTGCCTACCGCACAGTAAATGCCATTTCCCCTAGAATGAATGCAGGTAGGGATTTTCCTTTATTTTGTTCACTGCAATGTAACTATTACTGCCTTATCCCCAATACCAGAATGGTGCCGGACACCATTGTTGAATTAGTTTTCTATTTCTATCATATTTATCTTCCCCGCCCCCTCTTTGGAGCCCTGCTTCCTCTTTCTCTCTTCATTGAGGACTCTTTGTTTCTACTTCCACATTCTTTGCCTCTCAGGTTCCCATCAACTAAGGCTGACCTAAATTGTCACCTATGTCTGGGTTTAAAGTTTTTGAGTAGAGTAAAACATTGCAAATTCAATATTTCTTAATAATTACTAGTCATGGATTACCAATGAAAGGTAAAGAAGTCCTTAGTTAAGAAAAAATGAGAATAGGGGTGCCTGGATGGCTCAGCGGGTTAAATAAAGCCTCTGCCTTTGGCTCAGGTCATGATCTCAGGGTCCTGGGATCCAGCCCCACATCCAGCTCTCTGCTCATTGGGGAGCTTGCTTCCCCCTCCCTCTGCCTGCCTCTCTGCCTACTTGTGATCTCTCTCTGTCAAATAAATAAATACAATCTTTAAAAAAAATGAGAATAACCACATCTTCAATGTAGTATTTCATGTTAAAATATTATATTTAATCAATAAAATATTTTAAAAAGATAAAATATTGTATTTAAATTTGTGGTGACTTTTGTTTGTCATTCATATAGTTTGAGCACCCTGCAAATCTGCCATTTCTTACCAGTAGTTTAGATTCTAACACAAAAATAGTTGAAAGAATAATATAATAAACAGCTGCTGTACCTCTCACCTCGATTCACTAATATTTTATCATATTTGATCTCACCCTCTGAGCTAGATATTTTTACATCCCAAGTTCTTACATTGCTTAAAAAGCAAAAGTATATAAGTGGGATATATTTAGAGAAGTCTTATCCTCACTCCTATCTCCATTACTTAGAGGTCATTTTAAAAAATTTTAGTTTCTGGTTTAATTTTCCTGGGTTTCTGTTTGCAAAATAAGCAGAGGTCTGTGTTGATATATACTACTTTTCTCATTCTTTCCTCTTTGTGTGGTATAAATTGTGAATAGTTTCTCCTCATTTGTGTTTATTTATGAAACAAAAATTTTTCTTGAATTTGGAGTTTCTGAATTTCAGAAGATTTTTCTCACATCCAAGTCATAAAGAAACTAAACCATGTTTTCTTCTAGTATTTGTATGACTTTTCTTTTAAAAAGTCTATTTATTTATTTATTTATTATTTATTTCAGATCAGTTTGAAATTTATTCTGGTCTAAGGTGTGAGGTATGAATCCAATTTTATTTCACTTCTTTTCAAATTGCTATCCAGTTGTCCCTTTAAATAAACTGCCATTTATTTAAAATTCCACCTTTACCTCAGTGATTTGAAATGTCATTTTTGATCTTATTTTAAACTTTCCTAGTTACTCGTGGTTATTTCTGGACCTTTAAATTTTTTTCTGTCCCATTGTTATGCATAATCACATACCATTACTATACTATAAATTATATAATCTTTTTGTATGTTTTAATATTGGTGGGGTTAATCTCCCCTTTTGCCCTATTTTTTCAGGATTTGTATTGCTATTCTTATGTATTTATTTTCCGCATAAGTCCTAGAATAAACTTGTCTGTCCCAGGGAACCTAGTGAGAAGACAGAGCAAAATGCAGCAAAAATTCTTTTTTTTTTTAAAGATTATATTTATTTGACACAGAGAGAGAGAGCACAAGCAGGGTGAGTGGGAGGCAGAGGGAGAAGCAGGCAGAAGGAGAGGGAGAAGCAGGCTCCCCATTGAGCGGAGAGCCCAAACCAGGGCTCCATTCCAGGAACCCAGGATAATGACCTGAAGGGAAGGAGTAGACGCTCAATCAACTGAGCTACCGAGGTGCCCCTGCAGCAAAAATTCTAATGAGACAACTAGAAACAATTCAAGGGCTCGCTTTTTGAGAAATCGTTGAGAACTAAACTCTGACATCTAGTGTTCACTGAAATCACTGCATGATGCTAACCCAACATCTAATATTCCCTATTCTAGTACGAACAATGCAGTGTTTAAAACAGTGTTTAAAACCTAGAGCATATTTTGCCTTGGAAAAATGTCAATCTGTTAGCAAAAGAGAAAACTGAACATAAATCAGTAAGAGGAATACCCGGATGTGAGCTATTCTTTTTTTGTGATCCCCTCCTCCTCAAGGGCAGGAATAAAAAGTGAGAAAAAAAAATTCACTTAAGAGAATAAGAAAAAATTCCCTTGAGAAGGGAACGAAATTGCAACCGTTCTGATGACATACATGGTTCCAGCCCTGCTGAGGGAGGAGGAGGTGAAAAAGAGAGGAGGGTCTGAGAGCTGTCACTTTCCTTCTTTTCTCTCCTTCAGGTATAGTAAGGGCCACGGTGAGATAATAAAGCAAAGGGGTATCAGCAACTGGATTTTAGAGTTGGAGCTAAGGTTTCTGTGAGAGACAGAGAAACATGGGCTATTAGAAACTTGGCACAAGGGAACAATGCTGTTAATTCTAGCAGTACTGAAAGCAAAACCCTTCCATCTGTATTTAATACTGCTACTATTTTCATTTTCCCCACTGAAATAATATGAGTGAAAACATGCCATCCTGGGAAAAAGGAATCATCTTTGTGGTTGGTGCTCTGCTGTTCCATCTTACAATCAGTTTCACTTCTTTTCCCTGTCCCCAGTGTTTACTAAGGGTAGAGGCAGTGAATGCAAAACTTTAAGTTTTGTCACAGACAACTTAAGGAAATTTAATTCGTAGTTACTTCATGTTCTTGCTCAAAACTCAAATCACCCAACGAACATTAGTGATTAAAAATGCAAAATGAGTATCAAAACTTGTAATATCAAAACTTGTAATATTAAATGAGATTCTGTTTTAGAGGATGTGTAAATATCCCCCCAAATTGCACTCTTATCTTGCTCCCCAAATTTGAGCAGATTGAATTCTCGATTGTCCTATATTTCCCACACTTAGGCAAAGTGAATGTTCATTCTTGAAGAAATTCACAGACATTTGCAAAATAAGACAAGCACCTGTCTCAGGAGAGCTGCGCATGTTACCTACACTGACTCCTTTCATCATGGTGCGTAGTCACAGGCACACCATGAAATCCTTACTGCCATTTACCAAAGACTCCTCCCTTCCCAGTGAAAGCTGCCTTCAGAACTATTTACCCATACGCTTACTCTCTTCACAACTGAATTTTAAATAGATGATACAGACTTCACTGTAGTTGCTTTGCATTGCTTTGTATTTAGTATTATCACATATATCTTTTCCATATAAGCAAGCAGGTTTTTGGTGTTCTGTAGAGTTTCACTGAATGGCTGCCCTGTACTTAATCAGTGCATTACTTAAAATATTTAGTTTATTTTTTAATCTTTATGAACAATGTGTAATGAAATTTTGTAGAAATCTCTATATACTTGCTATTGTACCAGGAAGATGCATTTTTAAAAGTGGAGTTCTTAGGTCAAGGGAATATGTTTTTCTTCCCCCCAGATTCCAGGCCCGTATTCTGTTAATAGATACTTCATATTGCCATGTAACGTCCATGCAGAAGAGTGCATAAATGGTAATCCTATAGCTTGCTGAGCTTTCCCAAAGTAAACATACTTATATAACCTACCCAGGCCAAGAATCAGAAACTAGAAGCCACTTCCTTCCTTTTCTAGTTACTATTCTAAAGTGTAAGTGCTTTCTGATTTCTAAGGCTATATATCAGTTTTGCCTCATTTTGAACTTTATATAAACAGAATTGTACAGCATATATTCTTGTTTCTGGCTTCTTTTTGGTACATGTGTTTAAAATATTTGATAGTGCAATGTAAGGTTTTCATTCCTTACATATTCTTGGCCTCTCAGTGTAATTTGACACCACTGACCATCCCTGTTTTGATATTTTTTTTTTTTAAAGATTTTATTTATTTATTTGTCAGAGAGAGAGCACAAGCAGGCAGAGAGGGAGGCAGAGGCAGAGGGAGAAGCAGGTTCCCCGCCGATCAAGGAGCCTGATGCAAGAAGCCCGATGCGGGACTCAATCCCAGGACCCCGGGATCCTGACCCCAGCCAAAGGCAGCTGCTTAATCAACTGAGCCACCCAGGCGCCCCCTGTTTTGATATTTTTATCCATTCTGTTTCATGATATCATCTCCTGGCTTTCCTCCTATCTCTTATCTTCCTACAGTCCTTCCTATACTCCCCCTCCTATTCCAGAACCTTCCCCTTCACTCAACCTTAAATCATTGATGTCCTCAAGGAAGTCCCAGGCAACCTCAGCCAAATATATGGCTTCTGTTACCATTATGTCCCTATGACTCCTGAATTTAAACCTCTCTTACAGTTTTCCTGAGCCTCAGATACCCAACTTGATCCCATCACTTAATAGGTCTTAAAACTCAACATTCCCAAATTGAACAAACAATCCCTTCTTCTCCCAAGTGCTCTACACCTGGTGTTGTTTCAGAATTTCTTGTTTCAGTGGAAAAATACCAGAGGTTTCACAACATAGACACCTGGGAGTCATCGTTGACATCTCTCTTTCAGTATGCCCAGCAGCTGTAAAATCTTGACAACTTTTCCTCTTTAATACCTCTGGTAATGGTTACTTCTTGCTGATATCATTACAAGCATTCAAATCCAGGCTAACCTTGGATCATCTCTTGTGTAGACTATTGCAATAGCCTCCTGACTGCTTTCTAAACAAATGAATGAATAATCTTCTTGCAAGTCTTCAGTGGTTTGTATTTTATACTGAAGACATTCCTTAAATCAGCATAAGGATCCAGTCCCTTCCTATTTCTTGAGTCCCTCTTTTCTCCTTGCCTTTCTCTCCTTTCTCCAAAAATCACTCCACGTAGTCCTTAAAAGGGTCAGTGAGAGGGTTGAAAGTTGAACAATTATATCCAACAAGTTACCTGGAAGATAAAAGTAAAAAATAAATAAAGTTATAGTGAAATTTGATAGGAAAAAATCGCTTTCAAAATATGCAGCCCATATTTGGCGTGGGAGTGGTGGTGGTGAAAAATTCAGAAAGCAATGAGATAAAGGAATAATCACCCCCAAAGAGTTTCAAGCTGCTTCAGAGGCCCATTAGCATAATGAGTAACAGTACTGGCTTCAGAATCTGACCAAACCTGGTTTTGACCTTGACGTGGCCACTTCAAGCCTGCAGGAGTTTTGGTGAGTCATCACACCTCCCAGCCAGAATTCCCAAGATAAGATAATTCCTATCTTTCACAAGGATTAAGTTGTATGTATCTACTCTTTGGCACAATGATCAGCACACAGCTAAACTTCAGATAAATTGTACGCCTGTTCTTATTAAGAATAAAGTAAGGTTATAATATTATTGCCATATACCAGGCAGGAAAAATCATGTTTAATCAATGCCAAAGATAATGAGCATCCCTGGGGCAGAAACTAGACCATAAGCTCCCAAGAGCTTTATGGACTCCGATTACTTGGTGTTCTTCCCTCTGGAACCAAGGATAAGTTTCCAGGTAACCAGTAGTCAGGATGACCTAAGCATAGATTCACTCCCAAGGAGTCTTTGTTTTTTTATGAAAATGATTCTCTCGGTCAGTTTGTTTACTTCTCTCAGAATAAACACCTAAAGTTGAATCTTCCCTTATCTTTGTAGTTGGGATTTTATGGCCTCTACTGGGATAAGAAAACAGTATTTTCCCTATGGCTAGTCAACTTTATACAAACTAGACCAATCTGACCATTGAGTCTGTGCCTGCTTTTATTGTAAATGGAAGAACACAGTTAGCTGGTGATGCATATTTCTTCCTTTGCAATCCTTGAAAGATGTATATACATAAAAGCAATTGAAACCCAAGTTAAAAAAGAAAAAAAACCTCAGGATAAAAGACTGATGAAAGTATTTATTTAATTATTTAAACATTTAAATTTCCTTTACAAAAAAGATACATGATTTAGTAACCAAAAAAAAAAAAAAAAGATTGAAATCAAAATGACAACATTCTGGCTCGATGTATTACGTTGAAAAAGTCATTTACTTTCCCTGATCCTTAAATTTTTTATATGCAGTGAAAGAATTGAAGTTTATTATCTTATCAGAATTCTGTGAGTTTTACATATGCACATATAAAATATGAAAGGCATGCAAATGTGTATTTGTGTCTCTATGAAAGTACGTTTATGTGTGCATCTGCATACCCACATTCACACCTATAGATGTACCTTAGTTTCTTATAAGGAAGCAGATGATAAATAAGGAA
>JAQQSY010003198.1:0-13141 GCA_028646535.1 Procyon lotor
TATTATAATATTCTGGGACCAGATGTTTTGTCATGCTCCTTACTGAAGGTTTTTGAAACCGTTCTGTTTATTTGCTTAAAAATAGTCAGTGAATGATATCTGTGCCAGGCATTTTGCTTACCTACCCTTGTCTGCTTTTTTAAACTTTTCACTGTAAACTTCAGCATTGAGAGTTGAGTAGGGGGATGGAAAAAAGAAATAGCTCAGCAAAATAGTTTGCTGTTAGATTTCAAAAATATTTTGGTGTGAATTATTATGTTCCCTTTGAAGTTTTAAGTCTATTGCTGTTTTTATTGGCTTTTGCTATCCATCTATATTATCATAAGGAGAGATTTGTCTGGAATGCTAAGAAAAAAAGCTTAGAAATCATTGTCCTGATTTTAGAAATATACACTTGACTGACCAAAAAGCCCCGTGTGAGCTTTGTGGGACCTGGAATTAAAGAATTCAATTTATTTAGGATTTGCAAATCCTTGTGGTTTAGCTTGATTTTCGAAAGAGCTAAAATTCTGTGCAAAATAAATTTGCAATTGATTTTGGCAATAAAATCTCTGCATAAAGCAGTTTTTCATAGCACATTGATTAAGAAACCAGGTATTTTAAAAAATGGGTAAAAAGATACTTTTATTTGTGTTCTATTTTCTGTTTCACTTTGGAAATTCTACTTTGCATGTGTATGCATTTTACTTTAAACTGTTGTTCTACTTGATTTAAAAAAAAACAAATATTTGAGCCCCTACCACATTGAAGCCACTCTACTGAATTCAAGAACATTAGAGCATTCAGACAAATCTCTTTCTTTAAGGAGTTTATATTCTGGTTAAGGAAACAGATTATATGCTTTTTAATAGGAGGATTAATTTAGTAATTGAACAAATGTTTATCGAGCATTTCCAATATAGTGAATTAGGGATACAGCCATAAAGAAGATTATCTCTGCTCTATGGAGTTTACATTCCATTTGAAGAGCTGGGAAGATGGTAACATCAGAAATTAATACATAAGTACAGACAATGATGAATTCTAAGAAGACAACAAAGCAAAGGAAAGGATAGAGTGATCATGTGTTAGTTTGTATGTGTGTGTTTCTGTGTCTGGGCACATGCACGTGTGTATGTTTTGGTGAGTCTTTTAGAAAAGGTAGTCACAGAAGGTCTTGTCAGAGAAGTAAGCCATGCAAAGATGTGTGAGAAAAATTACATAGATGAAAAGGGATAAAAGTGTAGGGTTCCAGGAGCTTAGTGAGCAAGGGCAGAGTAATAAATCCCAGAGTAGAAATGAGGAGGCAAAGCAGGCAGTTACAGAGGGATGCCTGATGCTTTGTCTTTTCTTCTAAGTATAAGAACCCAGTAGAAGCTTTCAGCAGGGCTGTGACCTGATATGACTTCCTATTTTAAACTATCAGTGTGGCTGCTATATGGAGAATATATTTTGGAAGGCAGAAGAAAAAATAGCCCAGTTAGGAGATTATTGCTGTAAAATGATAGCATAAATAACAATACAAAAATTATAAGAAAAATAAGTCATAATGAGAGTTAATGGACTTGACTGTGTTTTTTAAAAGTAATTTTTTTTATTAACATATAATGTATTATTTGCTTCAGGGGTACAGGTCTGTGAATCATCAGGCTTACACATTTCACAGCACTCATCATAACACATATCTTCCCCAATGTCCATAACCCAGCCACCCTATCCCTCCCCCGTACCCCCAGCAAACCTCAGTTTGTTTCATAAGATTAAGAGTCTCTTATGGTTATCTCCCTCCCAATCCCATCTTGTTTCGTTTTTTCCCTCCCTACCCCCCACGACCTCCCACTCTGCCTTTCAAATCCTTATATCAGAGAGATCATATGATAATTGTCTTTCTCTGATTGACTCATTTTGTTTAGCATAATACCCTCTAGTTCCATCCACATCGTTGCAAATGGCAAAATTCTGTTTCTTTTGATGGCTGCATAATATTCCAGTGTGTGTGTGTGTGTGTGTCTGTATACCACATCTTCTTTACCCATTCATCTGTTGAAGAACATCTAGGTTCTTTCCATAGTTTAGCTATGGTGGACATTGCTGCTATAAATATTCGGGTACCCCTTCAAATCACTACATTTGTATCTTCAGGGTAAATACCCAGTAGTGCAATTGCTGGGTCATAGGGTAGCTCTATTTTCAACTTTCTGAGGAACCTCCATATTGTTATCCATAGTGGCTGCACCAGCTTGTATCCCACCAACAGTGTAGGAGGGTTTTGCTGTTAAAGAATTATTCCTTAATAGGAAGCTGTAATATAGAGAAGGGCGAGACCATTGAAGGCAGTGGAGAACTGTTTTAATAAAGGAGATTTGAATTGGCGTTACTTCTTTCTAGGCAACGAGTAGTACTAGTTGAATGGAATGGAGTATTCATGAAGGAGAATATTAGGCTACAGAGCTGTGTAGGCAAGACACCCAGACTGGGGATGTTATAAAATATAGACTCAGGAATTTGTACTTCGTTCTGTAGGCAGCAGGAGTCATTACAGATGTTTGAAGAGGACAGTGGAATGTACAGTTTGGTAGTGGTTTTAAGTACCTTTTGAGGAGCTAATATTGGGTGCAAGAGGATCTACAGGGGAGTAAGGGTGGAATATGAGGTAAGCACCTGGGCAGAGGCCAGGTTTAGTGTTAATTATTAGGCGAGAGACATTGGAAAGAAAGATCGTATACTGAGGGGCTGAAGAGAAGGAAGAATGAAAAGTAACTCCAAGGTTTACATAAAAGATATATATCACTTTTATTCTCTGCAACAAACTGAAGAAGTAGGTAGTATTCTTAACAGACGAAGATGCTGAAGTGCTCAGGTTATAGTAGCTTGCAAAATTCTCACGGCTAGTGAGTGTCAGATGGGATTTTAAACCCAGGTAAATTGTAGAACACTGTCCCCAAAGTGTTCTGAAATAATCTAAGGTTTCTAAAGATTGGTTGTGCTTGCATCTAGTATTCTATTCTGAAGAATTTCAGAATATTGCAATAGTTGTTATACTTGAAAATTATTGTGCTTATTTATAAATGTCGCTATTGTTGTATTTTAGATATTTAAAAAACAATACAAAATGAAAACCGGGTTTAAATAGAACTTTGGCGTTTATTTTCACTATTTAATAACAAAAATAATATTAATATATTGGTTTCTAATGTCTTAATTATTAGATGTTTTATTACAAATATTTCATTACTGCTTTAGTCAACTATTTATTATCTACAAGTCTGATTAGAAACCACCACACATAAGAAAAAAGAGTGGGGTAAGATCAGAGGAATCAGTCTAAGAAGCAACTTAGCAGAAGAGAAAAATGCTTTTCTAATAAACAATAATTTAAAATTATAGGTGAAACATGTAGTATTAATCTATCTCTTCTTACCAAATTAAAATTACAGTATGTTAAGCCTGAGAACAGATAAAACACCTCTTAGGTTCTTATACTTGGTCTTATAGCATAGCATTCTTGACTTTAATGAATTATTTCAATTCTTTCAGTTGTCACCGGATAATCATTCCTGATTTATTAGTGCTATCTAAAGAAGACCAATACTTTATTATTTCTCTGGATTCTATTCCATTTTGTAAGAACTGCTTAGGAACTAAGCTATATGATAGTTGTATAGAGTTGTCCTTTTTTAAAGATTTAAGATACATTAACATAAATTAATATTTATTGACTTGACACAGTAGACCAGGTATTGTAGCAAAATAGATATACAGTACATTTAAAGTAGACAGCCTGTATCTCCATTGTCCACCTTTCAGTTTAACCCACCTCAACTCAGTGATATTTTACTGAAAAAAATATTTCTTTTAATGATTATGCTCAGTCCTATACATGTGAAACTTTTAGTGAGTGCAAATAGTAAAAACTGATTTTTAGTGAGTGCTTAACACGTTCAGGACCTGGTAGAAACACAAGTTCTTGCTGTCATCGAGCCTACATTTCATAAAAAGTAACTATATGTCAGGTAGTAACAGGTACTATGAAGAGCTTCAGTTAAGCTAGCTAAGGGGGAGAAGAGGTGTGGGGAAAAAGGGACATGGAGGTCTGGAATGTTGTGGACAAGATGTTCCCTCTTTTATATATTTGGTTGCATAAATCTTGAGACTCTCGCGAAGGAAGCAGTGCTATACTGTGTCAAATACTCCCACGAGTTTCTTTGAAAGAGAATTGAGGATTGGCTGTTAATTTGCTGGTGCAGCAGTCACTGGGACCTTGACAAGAGCTATTGCATGGATCCTAGAGAATATAAGCCTAACTGAACCAGTTCAAGAAGATGGGTGGAGAAAAAGGTGAGATAGTATTTACACCTCTTTTGAGCCTTGCTGTGATTGAAAGCCCAGAAATAGTGGTTAGATACAGATGTGGATCAAAATAGTTTGTTGTTATTTTTTAAGATGGAAAAATTTTTAAATCTATTTTGCATGATATTGGGAATCTTTTGGTAGAAAGAAACAATCAGGGAGGCAAGTGGGGTGGGGACAGATTTTGGAGTCTTTGTCTTTGAGCTAAAAAGGTATGGATAGGTTCCACATACATAAGGAGGGATTAGCTCCAGGTAGTAGTAGGACAGTTTATGCATATTAACAGAAGAAAATGTGTGGATTAGGGACACAGATGAACGTAAGTTGGTGGATGTGGTATTGGCAATATTTAAGATTTCTCTTTTGGTTGCATCTCTCTTTTCAAAGAAATAGAAAGCATAGACACCAGCTGAGAACCAGAGTAAAAGAAATACACTAGTGAGGGAATGGAGGTGTGAAAACTCTAGAAAACTCAGTTTAGTGGAAAAGGATTATAAAGAAAAAAATGTCTATTTTGCAGATGTTATATTTGAGGTCCTGTGGGTCATTCAAGAGGACAGGATGTGCAGTCTTTTTGCTCAGTCAGGAGATGAGGTTCACAAACACTTTTGGATATTAATGGCACAGTTACGGTAATTTAAACCATGATGTAAAAGATACCACCAGGGACAACTAGCAAAGTGAGGAGAGGAGGCCAAGGTCATAATTAAAGAATTTTATTATTTATTTAGGTAAGGGAAGAAATACCAGCAAGGGAGAAAAAAACAGAAAGGGACAGAGAAAACTAAGATTAAATAGCAATAATAGTGATTAGAATAACATTTATAAGAGTGTTCAATTTGTAAATGAGTTCCAATAGGATGAAAGCTAAAAAGATACCAATACATTTTGATTGTTAGGAGGTTATTGATTACCTCCCAATCGTTTATGAAGAGTGTTGGGTTTGAAGCTACAATACAGTGAACTGAAGTTTCAAGATATTTGAAGTTTCAAGATATTTGACCATGATAGCAAAAGGACACTTCATGAGAGGTTAGTAACTTCAAAGTGAGGTAGACCAAGGGAACTCATATATTTTAATACAAGTTTACTAAGTATCTCCTTTAGACCAGACACTGTTCCAGGTAGGCCTAAACAAAGCGGACATTGAAAACAAAATTGACAAAAATCTCAATCCTCAATATCTTATATACTAGTTTAAGTTGTTTCTTTAGGCTGTTTCTTTTAACCTAGGAAGACTTGAACATTTAAAAATTTTGTTATCAGGAGAAAGTCAAAGGAGAGGGGAAAATAAAAGGTGTGGTTCTTGGGCAGGGCAGAGCTAAGGGAAGAGCCTGGTGTCAGTTGGTATCACAAGAGGAAACCATGATAAAATATCAAACAGGCCTCCTTAATTTTCAGTTTATGGCGGACAAGGATTTTGTACAAAACACTATGGTTCAAGGAAAAGAACAATATAATAGGTTTCAAGACTGTTCTGTACGCACAACTTGACCAGCTGTATCAACAAAGGAAAGAGCCTGGAGAAGTTGTAGCTTTCTCATGTGTAAATTAGAGGTATCTCTTCTATCGCAAGATGTGGTTCCATTGATCAAATGAGATTATATATTTTCTAAAGAGCCTTATAAATCAAAGATCTTTTGATAAGAAATTGATAATTGATAAGAAACATCTGCAAAATCTTGTGACCTATATTTTGTGGTTCTCAAAATCCAATTATTTTATAATTGTTAGTTTGGAGTGAAACTACATCTTTTTGTTTCATATTTCTAGTTTGTATTTGTAAAAATATATTTATGTTTATAAAATCCCTGATTGTTTTCTATGAACAAGTTAACAAAATATAGAATATATAATTTCCTTTGACCACTGTGCACTAACACAGGAACAAAGACTTTAGTATGCCCTGTGTGATCACATGTTTATAAGAGATGAGCCTTGGCTTACAATGACTGCTTTGTTTGAGGTTTATTAGCCCATGCCTTAGTGCAATTGAACTTGTCCTAAATTCACTGTTGTAGAGCTACAACGCGTGTATAGCACATTCATTGTCCTATGAATGATACTCGCTTACTTGAGTCCAGATAATAACCTTAGGTCTTCTCAGGTTCTTTTCCTTACGAAGTCTAGAAGCTTCTGTTAAAATATTGAAATATGTAAAACAATTAAAATATTTCAAATGGTGGACCCTTTATGTGATACAATTTTGAAAAATATCTGATTATGTTATCTGTAAGGGATCAGACTTGTCTCTCATCCTACATCTAGCTGCTAGCATTAATGACTGAGATCCAAGTATAGATTTCAATTTGTGGTTATTTTATTTAATTCCAAATAAGACAATTTTATGGTACATTAAATTGTTTATAATTCTAACCTCTGTTGCCAATAGTTCCCAATAATTTTGAAGACTATTAATATTTTAAAGTGATATCACAAAAGTTAAAGACAAAAAATTTGAAGGGTATAACATTTTAAACTCTAGAGTACCATCTGATTTATAAAAACAATAATACTTTGTTTTGTCTTATTCTCCTCTGTATTACTAAGTCAAGCAAACAAGTAACTAAAATACTAAGGTAAAGGGGATATCTCATTCAATCCATTTTTTTTTCTCATTAAGCTTTTGTTTTAATCTCAAAATTCTGTGACAGATTTTTGGTCAAGTTGTTTCCATTAAAAAGTTCTCATTTTAAAAACTAACTTAAGTGGTGCCTGGGTAGCTCAGTGGGTTAAAGCCTCTGCCTTCAGCTCAGGTCATGATCTCTGGGTCCTGAGATCGAGCCCTGCATCGGGCTCTCTGCTCAGCAGGGAGCCTGCTTCCCCCTCTCTCCCTGCGTGCCTCTCTGCCTACTTGTGATCTCTCTCTCTGTCAAATAAATAAAATCTCTTTAAAAAAAAAAAACTAACTTAAAACTGCCCCCCTACCAAAAAGAAACAAATGGTTCACAAAACATTCTCCTTTCCTTCTGAAAGTTTCAAGATGCACTGTTATCATTAACCAGTCTTTTACTATGAAACTTAAATGGCCAGTTGACTTGAACAGTTCTGAGACCGATCTTGCAGCACTGATTAAGACTGGGGTGGCAGGTATTGGGGATAATATTCATTTAGCCTTCTGAGCTTTCTGGGCAGACCTGGTGACCTTGCCCGCTCCGGCTGCCTTCTTGCCACTGCTTTGATGACACCCACAGCAACCGTCTGTCTCATGTCACGAATAGCACAACAGTCCAGAGGAGGATAGTCAGAGAAGCTCTCAACACACATGGGCTTGCCAGGAGTCATATCAATGATGACAGCATCACCAGACTTCAAGAACTTGGGACCATCTTCCAGCTGTTTTCCAGAAGGATGATCAATCTTCTCCTTCAGCCCAGCAAACTTGCAAGCAATGTGAGCTGTGTGACAATCCAGTGCAGGTGCACTTCCAACACTGATTTGGCCTGGATGGTTCAGGATAATCACCTGAGCCCGGAAGCCAGCTGCCTCCATGGGTGGGTCATTTTTGCTGTCATTGGCCACAATTCTGTGATGAACGTCTTGACATTCTTAATGTTGAAGAATGGTTGGAAAGTTGATTCTTTCAACTTTCTTGACATTAAAGATACATTCTTGACATTGTAGGCCACATTGTCCCCACTAAGAGCCTTACTCAAAGCTTCATGGTGCATTCCAACAGACTTTAGTTCAGTTGTCATATTGAGTGGAGTAAAGGTGACCACCATGCCAGATTTAAGAAGACCAGTCTCCACTTGGACCACAGGGATAGCACCAATATTACCAATTGTGTAGATGTCCTGGAGTGGCATATGCAAGGGCTTGTCAGTTGGACGAGTTGGTGGCAGAATGCAATCCAGAGCTTCAAGCAGTGTGGCATTGTCATCTTTACAGGTGACTTTCTATCCTTGAACCAAGGCATATTAGCACTTGGCTCCAGCAGGTTGTCAACTTTCCAAACAGAAATTGGCACAAATGCTACTTTGTTGGGGCTGTAGCCAATTTTCTTAATGTAGGTACTGACTTCCTTAATGATTTCCTCGTATCTCTTCTGTGATAGGGTAACTCAGAGAATTGTAGAGAACTAATTGTAACCAACAATTAGTTACTCCGCACCCAGTGTGTAAGCCAGAAGGGCATACTCACGGGTCTGCCCATTCTTAGGAATATCTGCTTCAAAGTCAACAACACCAGCAGCAACAATCAGGACAGCACTGTCAGCCTGAGATGTGCCTATAATCATGTTTTTGATAAAGTCTCCATGTCCTGGGGGATCAGTGATGGTCACATAATACTTGCTGGTCTCGAATTTCCACAGGGAGATATTAAGGGTGATACAACGTACACGTTCAGCTTTCAGTTTATCCCAGACCAAGGCATACTTGAAGGAGCCTTTTCCCATCTCAGCCTCCTTCTCAATTTTTTCAGTAGTTCTTTTGTTAATCCTACCACATTTGTAGATCAGATGACCAGTCGTGGTAGACTTCCCCAAATCTATATGTCCAATGATGTCAATGTTGATATGAATCTATTCCTTTCCCATTTTTGTTCTGGTTTAGTGGTGGTTGTCATGACACCTGTGTTGTTGTGGCAAACCCATTGTGAAAAAGTCAATCCATTTATTTTATAATTAAAACTGAAGTTCAGAAATATTCTGTGAGTGCCCAAGCTACATGCTTGGAATATAGACTATGGAATCTCGTCATCACTGTATCATTCCCCTCGGTAGTTTTCATAATTAAGTATCTGCAAATATGGTGGTAGTGGTGGTGGTGAAGACCCTACAATAAGCTAATTTTTCCTGTGCAAGGGGCCACAAACCATGTGACTGTCCTGAGGCTCCAGTGATTCTGACCCATTCCCACTGAAAAAAGTGAAGAGAAGAAAACTTTATCCAAATTTGCTGCTTTGCTTTTCATCATCTTCATCTTTAATATTTGTGGCTTCTTTAACTTTCTGAGTATACTGCTACTAAAAAAGGTAGAAAACACTGAAGAAAATTGCAATTACCCATAGCTCCATAACTCAGAATATCTACTCCTAATACTTTGCTGTTTTGTAATTTTTGGTATATTATTTATAATAAATATGACAATGAATATTTTAGAAAAATGAGACCATTTATTTTACACGTTTTATAGGATATAGCAGTGTGCCTGGATCAATGTCAGATATCCTTACACATTCTTCAAGATTATGATTTTTAATTGCTCTATCACTTTCTAACATAAGGATATATTATAATTTATTTAAACTCCCACTGTCAGGAATCTATATTATTTTTAATTTTTTGCTGTTATAAAATAACCACATTTTTTAGACTTTTGCTTTATATTGCTAAGTTACCTTCAGGAAGTTATCAACTGGTGATATCCCAACTAGTATGAGAATACTTACTTTCTTTCATGTTTCACAATACTGGATGTACTACATTTATAGATAGGTAGAAATATAAGTATATAGCTGTATGTATTTTGTGTATATATATGTATGTATATAGACATATGATAAAGTATAATGCACACATTTAAATATGAGCAAGAATACTATCATCTTTTATTTTATATCATTAAATATTTGTAAAGTTAAATATTTTTCATATGTTACTAGCTATCTCTACATTTTCTTTTGAATTTCTTAACCACGTACAGTTTTCACCACATAAATTTCATAATATGTTCTAATACTTTTAATATAACCACAGCTTCATCAGTTCTGTAAATTTAAAAAATTGCTAGTCTTACCATTTATTCTTCCAGAAAAAAAATTTTTTCTATTTCTTATTTGCTTACTCTTCTAAAGAAATTTGTCTGGGAAAAGAGAAGTCACAGCAAATTTGTACGTTGACAGAAATGAGCAATGGGTGTAGAAAGAAACTGTTGATACAAGAAGACAAGGGAAGATTTACCAAAATGATGCCAGCAGGCAAGAGGGATGGAATCGATGTACAAGTGGAAGTTGTGGTTTTGTAGAATGACACTTACGTGCTGTTTATTCAGTAAGGATAGAATGGGGGAGGAAATATTCAGTTTAAGGAGAGAAGAGTAAGTATAAAACCGTAATCTAGGACAGTGGGAGAGTGAATGGTCTGTTTTAACAGCCCTTTTCAGGATAGTGTTCATGAATGTAAGGCAAAACCATTCAGTATTATTGTATAGTAAGGATGAATTGGGGATGAATGACAGGAAACAGGTGGTAAATCCATGGATTGTAGGTCCTTCGGGGATAGGAAAATCGTTGCAGTCAGGATACTCAGAGTGAGCGAACTCTGGGGGAAGAAAGGAGGTTTAGTCATTGGGGAGTGTGGTGCTGGAAACTGAGATTATGGAGGGGTTTTCTTATTGCTATGACCAGAGGAGCTGAGGTAGTATTGATGACAAGATCACCAAGTAGTCAAAGAATCTAGAGGCCAGAGTGTTGAAGGAGTCATGCATATAGATACTGAAACCACCCCAAACTGAGATGAGATTAGTGTTGGAGGTTTTGACAATAAGCAAAGATTTCTGAGAAGTGGGTAGGTGCCTGTAGTAAGAAGAGGTACTCTATGGCTCAATCTAATGTGAGATTCAAAACCGAGGGTTGATATAGAGAACCAGTGCACTAGACGTTCCCTAAGCCTACAATATTTTCCACCAGACCCCTCAATAGTTTGTTCCTTCTCATTAATTAGGTGTTTACCTGTCACTGCCTTCAAGAGGCTTTGTCCCATCATCCAATCTAAAATACTCCCTAAGGCATGGTTCTACTTTACATTTTATTTGTTTTATATTTAAAGAGTATTTATAACTAACAACATATCACATTTATTTACTTGTTTTTGTACACTGGCTCTCTTATAGAATATAAGTATTTTGAAAACAGTGATTTTGCATGTCTTGTTCGTGGCTGATTTCCCAGATTTATGATTGCTGACACATAGTAGGCAGCCAATAACTCATTGTTGAATTAATGAATGGATATTTATAAGATTAATTATTCTCTCCCACTTTCCTGTGACTTCTTCCAAACTCCAAATACACTTTTTAAAGGAATTTTCCAACCCAGAGCATCCATTCTTCTAATAAGGATTGCTATTCACGACCTTCACCTCAAGAATAGTGAATTAGGGGAGCCTGGGTGGCTCAGTGGGTTAAAGCCTCTGCCTTCTGCTCAGGTCATGATCTCAGGGTCCTGGGATCGAGCCCCCCATCGGGCTTTCTGCTCAGCAGGGAGCCTGCTTCCCCCCACCCCCCGCCTGCCTCTTGCCTATTTGTGATCTCTCTCTCTCTGTCAAATAAATAAATAAAATCTTTAAAAAAAAATAATGAATTAGTAACTCAGTAGGAAAAAGGTATAAAGTTGTTCTGTTTGCCTAATGTAGTTATAAGTTAGGACTCAGATGCTGTCACTCATTACTTCAGAAAATTCTCACCAGTAAGATAATGAACTTGAAGTACAATTATCTCCTGATTATTGGTTTCAACTATAACTATCCTGTAATGCTTAGCCAATATTCAGCTTCTCACAGATTAGTACTCCACAACTTGATATAGAACCGTATAGTAGAATGAGCCTTTGGTGTTGTCAAGGATTAATTAAGATAATGAATGTAAATTAATTTCCCCTTTTTTCTCTCGTAACAGACCAGATATGTGTTATTCATCTTCTTACACAGAATAAAGGTATCCACCTTAATTTGATGCCCAAGGCAAGAAATTTTTCCCACATTGTAGATGGTTATTCTGTAGCATGATTCTAATTGTTGCTGCTCTATTTTTATGAAGTACCATTCTGTAATCACATTGGTGATTTAATGTTTCTAATCATTTACATTTTTAAGCCTCTGGTACTATGAATATTTTACAGAGTAGTTGATTTATGTTTGTATACTAAGAATATTTCAAGTTTGAAACAAAATGTTCTTTTGATGTTTTGAGAATTTAAAGACAACTTAGAAATCTACCATTTTAAATTCTACTATTTATTGAGCATTAACAAGTGAAAGGCCCCTTATCAGCCAGCTTGGGCTGCCCTAATAAAATACCATTAAAGTAGATAGTTTAAACAATAGGAATTTATTTGTCATGGTTTTGTATGCTGGGAAATCCAAGATCATGGTTGGGTTCCGGTGAGAACTCTCTTCCTACACTGCAGATGGCCACTTTCTCATTGTGTCCTCACATGGGAGAGAGGAGAGCAAACTCTCTAGAAGTTAATGGCCTCTCTTAGGAGGGCATTAATTCTGTTATGAAGACTCCACTCTTAGGACCTCATCTAAAGCTAAATCCCTCCCAAAGGCCCCCTCTTCAAATACAATCAGTTTTGGAGTTAGGACTTACATTTGAATTTGGAAAGACATAGTTCAGCCCATAGCTGACTTTCAGCTAAGAAATACACACAGCTTTTTTGAATAAAAATCAGACCATAATTGCAAGAGGTTACCATCACTTAGATTGTCTTTGGAAAGTGGCCCTTTATGGCAGCTTCAAAATTGTGTTTTCTATAGATTATAAAGCATTTATGGACACTCTGTATTATAAAATTTTGCATCCAAATAGACTATGGGACAAGGTTCTTTTTGTTTTATTTTGTGTGTATTATGAAAAATCCCTTATATGTACAAAATTAGGCTGAATAGTCTAATGAATTCTTAATGAACCCATTACCCACTTTCAATAGTTACCAACTCAAGGTGAATCTGTTTTTTTCTATAACCCATCCACTGTACATAACTTGTTTCTGGTCTGGAATCAATCATTTTTTTTCCAAGTTCTAGGATTCATTTAGTTTTTCAAGTCTTTAATTTTGTTGCTAAGATAGTTCTTATGGCTACTGG
>JAQQSY010003199.1:0-13141 GCA_028646535.1 Procyon lotor
TCTTTCCTTCCTCCCTCCCTCCCTCCCTCCCTCCCTTCCTTCCTTTTTTAACTATTTGATTTCTCAGCAGGCACTAGCCCTGAGCTCTGTTCCTTGACATCCCACCAGGATCCCACCATGAGTCTGAAACTGAGCTCCCATCTCGAGGGACTTCCTTCTCTGCATGTCAGCCTGTGCACCTGCCCTCTTCTCTCTGTGCTGAGAGTCCTGGAGCACGTGCTGTCTGTGCATTCCCAGGGCCTGGATGGCTGTCTGTGCCGATGTGCTCCCTATAAATCCTCGTCGTGCCCAGCAGCCCCAGCCCATTTGGAATTTAGGGCACAAGCAGCACTCTGTCCTACCTGTCGTGACCAGTCAAGCGACAAACCACTGTGGCCTGTGACTGCACTCCAAGAGCAAGTGACATTCTTTCCTCCCCTACACACTTGGGACTGATGACAGAATGTGAAAAACATTTCTGCCATAACCCATATGCCAACCAAAATGACCACATTGGTGGCCTGGAATCACAGCACACAGAAACAAGAGCATCAGGTGAGTGTAAAGTTGCAAGGACAGGCACGAGCCTCTTCTCACATGTGGATGAATGAATAAGTTGTCCATTTTCTTTGCTTAGGGTTTTTTCTTCCTTTTAAAAAAAATTATTTAATTATTTATTTTTTACTGTGTGATGTTAGTCACTATATAGTAAATCATTAGTTTTTTTTTTTTTTTTTAAAGATTTTGTTTATTTATTTGTCAGAGCACAAGCAGAGGGAGAAGCAGGCTCCCTGCTGAGCAAGGAGCCTGATGAGGGACTCGATCCCAGGACCCTGGGATCATAACCCGAGCAGAAGGCAGACGCTTAGCTGACTGAGCCACCCAGGTGTCCCACATCATTAGTTTTTGATGTAATGTTCCATGATTCATTGTTTGCATTTAACACCCCGTGCTCCATGCAATACGTGCCCTCCTTAACACCCAACACTACGTTCACCAATCCTCCTACCCCCTCCTCTGAAACTCTCAGTCTGTTTCCTGAAGTCAATAGTCTTTCATGGTTTCTCTCCCTCTCTGAGATTCCCCCTTCATTTTTCCCTTCCTTCCCCTAATCCTCCATGCTATTCCTTATGTTCCAAATATGAGTAAAATCCTATGATAATTGTCTTTCTCTGCTTGATTTATTTCACTCAGCATAATCTCCAGTTCCATCCATGTCTATGCAAATGGTGGGTATTCATCCTTTTTTGAGGGCTGAGTAATATTCTATTGTATATATGGACCACATCTTCTTTATCCATTTGCCTTTTGAAGGGCATCTTGGCTCTTGCCACAGTTTGGTGATTATGGCCATTGCTGCTATGAACATTGGGGTACATGTGGCCCTTCTTTTCACTATATCTGTATCTTTGGGGTAAATACCCAATAGTGCAATTGCCGGGTCATAGGGTAGCTCTATTTTTATTTTCTTGAGAAATCTCCACACTGTTTTCCAAAGTGGCTGGACCAGCTTGCAATTCCACCAATAGTGGAAGAGGGCTCCCCTTTCTCCACACCCTCTCCAACATCTGTTGTTTACTGTCCTGTTGATTTTGGCCATTCTAACTGATGTAAGGTCTTATCTCACTGTGGTTTTGACTTGCATCTCCCCAATGCCTAATGATGATGAACATTTTTTCATGTATCTGCTAGTAATTCTTATGTCTTCTTTGGAGAAGTGTCTGTTCATGTCTTCTGCCCATTTTTTGACTTGATTATTTGTTTTTTGGGTGTTGAGTTTGAGGAGTTCTTTATAGATCTTGGATACCAGCCTTATAGATCTTGGATACCAGCCTTTTATCTGTAATGTCATTTGCAAATATCTTCTCCCATTCCGTGGGTTACCTCTTAGTTTTTTTGACTGTTTCCTTTGCTGTGCAAAAGATTTTTATCTTGATGAAATGCAGTCTAAACTAGATCATCTCACTGCCAGGGTAAATGAGGCAGAAGAACAAATCAGTGAGCTAGAAGATAAGATGATAGAAAAGAAGGAAATTGAGGAGGCCTGGGAAAAACAACTTAAAGCCCAAGAGTTCAGAATGAGAGAGATTAATGATGCCATGAAACATTCCAATGTCAGAATTATTGGGATCTCTAAGGGGGTGGAGAGAGAGTTCTTGAAGATATATTTGAGCAAATTTTACCTGAGAAGTTCTAGGCATTCATGACTAAGAGGCAGAGAAGACCTCTCCCAAGATCAGTGAGAACAGACCAATCTCCCAACATTTAATAGTATAATTTGCAGTCTTAGATCCAAGGAAACAATCATAAAAGCGGCTAGGGGGAAGAGATTTCTTACACGTAGAGGGAGGAACATCAGAATAACGTCAGACCTGTCTACAGAGATCTGGCAATCCAGAAAGGGCTGGAAAGAAATATTCAGAGTACAGAATGAGAAGCACATGCAGCCAAGGACACTCTGCTGAGGGTTTTATGAATATAACTTCTCTCACCAACATCCCAAGAACCCAATGAGACAAGTGCTGTAATGATCTCCATTTTCAGGTAAGAAAGTAGGGGCACAAACTATGGAAAGAACCTAGATGTCCATCAACAGATGAATGGATAAAAGAGAAGACGTCTCACACACACACACACACACACACACACACACACACACACACACACACTGGAATACTATGCAGCCATAAAAAACGAAACCTTGCCATTTGCAATGACATGGTATTATGCTAAGAGAAATAAGTCAGTCAGAGAAAGACAATTATCATATGATTTCTCTGATATGAGGAATTTGAGAGGCAGGGCAGGGGGTTGTTGGGGGAAGGGAGGGAAAAAAATGAAACAAGATGGGACCGAGGAGGGAGACAAACCATAAGAGACTCTTAATCTAGGGAACAAACTGAGAGTTGCTGGGGGCTGGGGAGGGATGGGGTGGCTGGGTGATGGACACTGGGGAGGGTATGTGCTATGGTGAGAGCTGTGAATTGTGAGAGACTGATGATTCATAGACCTGTACCCCTGAAGCAAATAATACATTATATGTTAATTAAAAAAAGAAAAAGAAAGTAGACGCATGAAGGGGTGTGGCCACTTTAATATCCCCTGAAAAGAGAGATCCAAGTGTTAACCTCTGGCACCTGTGAATGGGACCCTATTTGGAAATAGGGTCTTTGCAGATATAATTAAGTTAAGGATTTCCAGATAAAATCATCTCAAGATAAATTGTAAGACCCACCCTAAAATCTAATTACTGATGTCCTTACAGGAGAAAGGAGAGGGGGATGTGAGGAGACAGAGATTGGGGTGGCCACAAGCCCAGGAACCCTGGAGCCACCAGAGGCCCAAGAGGCAAGGCAGGGCCCTCTCCTAGAGCCTCCCAAGGGAGCAAGGCCCTGCAGATACCTCAATATTGATTTGGCCTCCAGAACTATAAGGGAGTGAACTTTTGTTTCAAGCCACCATGTTTGTGTATTTCATTGAGCAGCCCTAGGAAATTAATAAGAGGGGCTAGGAACTTGCTTAGGCCATCCAGCTGGTGTGGCAGACCTGGGGTTCGCCTGGCACTCAGGCAAGTACACAGTAGGCATTTAATAAATGCATATCAATTGGCTCTTCTACTCCTGATGCCATAGAGCTGGTCCAGCTTACTGCTTGCATGCCTCAGAAGCCGAGACAGCTTGTGGCCTCAGAGTGTCAGCACAGCACAAATGAAGGGTCCTTTGGAAACCATCCTGTCTGTCACTGTCCCGTTTTGGAACTAGCTATCAAGTTGGATGAGGAGGAGTGGCTTGCTTCAGCCACCCATTCTTCAGCTCTATGGTCAAGCCTGGAACCACTGATCCTGATGCCCAGGTTCAGAAGTCCCACTGTTGTAATGGTTAAATTCCACAGTCAGTGCCAGATGACTCCACCCTGCACAGCTCTTGTACCCCTTCCTCCTCTGTGCTGACGTGTAGCCCTTGCTCAGACTTCCTGGTGGCCTCCCCACCAGTCCTCAGGCCTCCAGAGTCATATTCTCTGGTCTGTCCTTGCTTCTGACAGGGGAATTGGCTTTCTGACACAGGACACAGACCATGGTAGTACCCAGCTTACAGATTTGCCTGTCCTCAGGGCTGTCTCACAATCTGCGTTCCTGGGAATACCACCCGCTCCATGCAAGGTGAATACATTTTGGAGGAGGGATTCCCAGGTCAAATGTGTCTGTGAAATGATGAAGTTCAACCACATTCCTTCCTGCTCGACTTGTCAGAGCCTTTAATGGGCTCATGTGCTTTCCTGGCTCTCAAAGGTGGCCTATTCAATAGCAAACATGGTCTGGAAATGTGACTTGATACTGAAGTCATTTTTTGTTTTAGTGGAGTGATGGAAGGGTTTAGGGGCAGCAACCCGTGTGGTTAGGTGAACTTAACTTTCGTGGTCTGGCATGCAGTGCCCTTAGCTTCTGCCCATAGATCTTCCAAGCTCTACCATGCCTCTGGGCTTGCCCAAAGCACCCCGGGCTCTAGGTGCTCATGCTGCTCACTGTTTCTGGAACTCCCCATCTGTCTGTCTGTCTCCTGTTCTCTCCCCTAACTCACCAAGGTTATCTCACAAAAGTACAGCTCCAGAGTTATCTCCTCCAGGAACTTACTAGGTCCCAGAGACTTTAATATGCATTACTTATATCATCTCCTCCTCAAAATACCTCCGATACTATTATTTCCTATGATTCCCCTCCCCCCTGATTAGTTTTGGGATTCCTCTTGATCCTACCTTCCCTAGGCATCTCTCGATAGCAACATTCACACCCCCTGCTGTTCCTTTTTTCTTATCTGTCTGCTTTTCACTAGACCCTGAACTCTCCGAGGGCAGGAACTGTCATGGTGTCTTGCCTTGTTCTTCACACATGCCTGCCATGAAAAGGACAAGTAGGAAAGGTTTGCTGACTGACTAAATAAATGAATGATTATAATACAAACCACAAACTATGTACTTTGCTATGTACCAATTACTGTTCTAAGCCCGGTACACTGCTAATAAAAACAACTAGTCTTTATGGAGCATCTGCAGGCACCAATAAGCCTTGCTTTAAGAGATTCGTAAGTATATGCTGATGAGTCTAGCTGCAGAAGGAACGGGATGGGCCAACACTGCCATGGCCAGGACTGGGCTTTCCCTGCAGGACAGTGAGTGACGACAGCCTCCTGCCTCCCCAGGACAGCAAATGACAAACCAACCAGATAATAGGAGTTGGTTATGGCCTTGCCCAGAATGATGTCCTGGCTCCAAGGTCTGGGTACCCCTGATTGGATTAGAGATGAACAAAATGCCCCAAGTCCTTCTTGATTAAAACTTCTTGGCAATGACCTAGTGGGGGAACATTCAACCCTAAATCTTCTATCTTCAGCTGCTTCAATGCCACCTCTCACTACCCTCACCGTACACAAAACAGTCATGAAGAGCTTTCTAGGGCACAAAGTTCCTTCATATATTACCCCTACCCAGCCCCAAAGACTGAGAGCCCTATCTGAGCCCGGCCTCCCCGCCCCCTTTTCAGGGTTCATTCAGAATGATGATGAAAATCCTACCACGTCTCCTTCAAAATCCAGACATTTTCCACCAAATTACACTGTGCTTATGCTGAAATAAAAATAATTCCTTATATATAAGGGAGTGTCATATATATATGTGTGTGTGTGTCATATATATATGAGTGTCTTATATATATGTGTGTGTGTCATATGACACACACACATATATATAAAGGGAGTGTCATATATATAACACATAAATATATATAATGTAATATAAATATGTAAATATATATATATAATGAATTATTTTTATTTTCACACACACAATATATAATTTATGTTTTACATCCCCAAATCTCTACAGGGTCATTGTGTTAAATCTGCTAATTCAACTGGAACTGAAGCCAAGAGCATGTATGAAGATCCGGGAATTAGACATTGGAGGAAATTAGGGTTCCAACATAACCCAAAAGAAAAATAACTAAGTGGTTCACCATGAACGTGCACACTGATAAAAATGATTTAAAATCCTAAGGAAATCATGAACAATGAATCTTGGAACACTGAAAAAATAAAAGTAATTGGAAAAAAACATCCTCTGGAAACCAGCTTTCGAGTCACATTCCTTGACAATGCCCGTGTCCTTTCCTGCTACATCCCCAGGATCTTTCATGGAGCCCAGTGTGTGTTGCACACCCCTGAGTACTTGTGAGCACGCTGGGCTAACAAACTGGGCTGCCTTCCAGAGCCATGGAACCTATGGCTGCTTCTCTAGGCCAGCCCAGTGGCTTGGGAAGCCTCACTTCCTGCTAACATCTCCCCGCTTCCACGGAAATGTAAATACGCGTGTGGTGAGATCAGCCACCCTATGTTAACCACATAAGACTAAAAACATGAAAAGAATACAAGAACCTCCTAAGTTATAATTATGATCCTGCTGGTTTAGCTCTATGGAGACTGCTGAAGGCTTTGATTCGCAGCAGAGTGTGGCATGCTGGCCAATATCTAGCCTACAAGCTGACGGGCTTTCAGGATCTATTCCTAAACGTCATTGCTCCTTGACCGGGTAACACATTTCAGCCTAGAGGGGACCTCTATGGTCATTTCCTCCCTCCTCTCCACTTTCTAGGTGAAGGAGGTGAAGCCAGTTGGAGTGTTTGGTGACTTCTGGCCCAGCTGGGACCAGCACCCAGATGTTCTGCCTGCTGGGTCTTTCTTCATGGCAAGACCTTCTCCAGCTTGTACATCCTGGCCAGCGGGATGGCCACATCTGTGCGTCCAGCCTCATGGATACCTCCACCTAGCAGTCCTGTGGGCAGTGCACACTCAGCTTGCCAAACAAACTTGTCTCTCTCCAACTACCCTCCTCCTGGGGTCCCAGCCCACGGTCTGCTCTGTTGCATGAGTCAGAATGGGCGAGTCTCCTGGACTCTACCCCATCAAAAGTCTCTGCTTTTGATCATTTGACTGGGCCCAAGACTTTCATTTTCTTCTTCCAGAAACTTCCTCTCTACTCTGTTTCATCTCTGCCTGGACATATCATGGCCTCTCATCTACTCCAGCTTGGCATTCTTTTTTTTTTCTTTTCTTTTCTTTATTATGTTATGTTAATCACCATATAGTACATCATTAGTTTTTGACGTTGTGTTCCATGATTCATTGATTAATTATTTGCACTTAACACCCAGTGATCATTACAACATGTGCCCTCCTTAATACCTATCACCGGGATAACCCACCCCCAAACCCCCTCCCTTCTAAAACCTTCAGTTTGTTTCTTGGAGTCCATAGCCTCTCCCTCTGATATCCCCCCTTCATTTTCCCCTTCTTTCTTCTAATGTCCTTTACGCTATTCTTTATGTTCCAAATATGAGTAAACCATATGATAATTGTCTTTCTCTGATTGACTTATTTCACTTAACATAATTTCCTCCAGTTCCATCCATGTCGATGAAAATGGTGGGGATTCATCCTTTCTAATGGCTGCATAATATTCCATTGTATATATGGACCACATCTTCTTTATCCATTCATCTGTGGAAGGACATCTTGGCTCCTTCCACAATTTGGCTATCATGGACATTGATGCTATGAACATTGGGGTGCATGTGCCCCTTCTTTTCACTACATCTGTATCTCTGTGGTAAATACCCAGTAGTGCAACTGCTGGGTCATAGGGTAGCTCTATTTTTAACTTTTTGAGAACCTCCATACTGTTTTACAAAGTAGCTGTACCAACTTGTAGTCCCACCAACAGTGTAAGAGGGTTCCTCTTTCTCCACATCCTGCCTAACATTTGTTGTTTCTTGCATTGTCAATACTCTAGAAACTACAGAACATTTATGAAAGAAAGCAAAGTAGACACAAAAAGACGGAAAAACATTCCATGCTCACGGATAGGAAGAATAAACATTGCTAAAATGTCTCTGTTGTCTGGAGCAATCTATACTTGCAGCGCCATCCCAATCAAAATGCCAATGGCATTTTTCAAAGTGCTGGAACGAACAATCCTAAAATTTGTATGGAACCAGAAAAGACCCTGAATCACTAAGGAAATGTTGAAAAAGAAAAACAAAGCTAGGGGCATCTCGTTGCCTGTCTTCAAGCTCTATTACAAAGCTGTGATCACCAAGACAGCATGGTGCTGGCACAAAAACAGACACATAGACCAGTGGAACGGAGTAGAGAGCCCAGATGTGGACCCTCAACTTTATGTTTAACTAATCTTCAACAAAGCAGGTAAAAATATCCAGTGGAAAAAAGAAAGTCTCTTCAGTAAATGGTGCTGGGAAAATCGGACAGCTATATACAGAAGAATGAAACTGGACCATTCTCTTACACCATACACAAAGATAAATTCTAAATGGATGAACAACCTCAATGTGAGAGAGGAATTCATCAAAATCCTAGAGGAGAACACAGGCAGTAACCTCTTTGACAGTGGCTACAGCAACTTCTCTCAAGACACGTTTCCAAAGGCAAGGAAAACAAAAGCAAAAATGAACTTTTGGAACTTTATCAAGATATAAAGCTTCTGCACAGCAAAGGAAACAGTAAGAAGAAGAAGAACAACAACAACAACAAATACAAGAGGCAACCCACAGAATGGGAGAAGATATTTGCAAATGACATTACAGATAAAAGTCTGGTATCCAAGATCTATAAAGAACTTCTCAAACTCAACACCCAAAAAACATAATCAAGTCAAAAAATGGGCAAAAGACATAAACAGACACTTCTCTAAAGAAGGCATGTGAATGGCTAACAGACACATGAAAAAATGTTCAATATCATTAGCCATCAGGGAAATTCAAATCAAAACCACATTGAGATAGCACCTTAGTCCAGCCTGGCATTCTACTCCCACCTTCATCTGAGTCAGTAGATCAAGAAAACAGAGGGGTTAAACGTGTGAAAGTAGGATTTTTTCAGGCCTGCAAATGAACCTCAGCTCCCATGCTTTTTGGTACAATGGCCTTGGGCAAGTTACTCCACCTCTTATTTGTACCTCAACTTTCCTCATCTGCAAAAAGGAATAGCAATATTTGCTATATAATCTTATGAAGAAAAGAAATGAAATTGTATGTGTACTTATTGAGCCCATAGTATGTGCCAGTAAATGCTATCTAATTTTGTTAAGTTGGATTGTTATTATTCATGTGTTCAAATCATGTAATTAAACCCATTCCCAGTTTTTTTTTATTTGCTATAGAATAAAGTTCAAAGGCCTGAGCACAAGAATTCCTAAAGACCAGCTCCAACCTCATATTTGGGTACTGCCTTTATTATATAGCTCATTATACCTACTGCAAAAAGTAGGATATTCTTTACTTTTAACTGTCTGTGACTTGTCTGATACCCTATTTTTTATACTCATGGACTCCTATTCATACTTCAAGACCCAGGCCAAATATCACTCCCCCTGTGGAATGTCCATGGAATCTCATGCTATTCCCCTGATCTCCCTTTCCCCCCCTCTCCTGGCCAAGTATATCAATATATGTTCTGGATTCTAGGCAAACCCTGATCTGTACCTCCCTTGCAGCACTGATCATGCTATAATTTAATTAATGGCATACATTGCTACCTTCCTCACCGGGCTGTGAACCCTTCGAGGGTATCAATATGACTAAGTCAGTCCCAGAGGCTCAGGGATTAGCATGAAGTTGATCTAGAAGTAGATGCTCAATGCATTATAGCAGCAAAGAAGTTGGTCACAGAGACCTAACTTCAAATCTCAGTGACTACTATTGCTAGCTATTTGTCATTGAGCAAGCGCTTAACCCCTGTAAAAGTGAGAAGGAAGGGAAGGGTGAATGGGGGGAAATCAGAGGGGGTGATGAACCATGAGAGACTGTGAACTCTGAGCAACAAACTGAGGGTTTTGGAGGGGAGAGGGTGGGGGATTGGGTGAGCCTGGTGGTGGGTATTGAGAAGGGCACGTATTGCAAGGAGCACTGGGTATGGTGCATGAACAATTAATCTTGGAACACTGAAAAAATAAAATAAACATATTTGGGGGAAAAAGTGTCAGATTCTGTGGAATAATAATAGCCCCTACTGCCTAGTGAGATAAAATATGTGATGCATTGAGTACAGGAAGAGACACATAGCAAGTTCTCAACAGATGTGAGCTAGTTACCATTCTGTCAACTCATTATTGCATGAGCAATAAAATGCACACATAAATGAAGGCCCAGCTCATAGAGGTACATGTTGTACCTGTTCCCCAAATGATTCAAGAGCTCCATCATAATTCTTTGCATTAAAGTGTGCTGAAAAGCTGTGGAAAACAGAGATAAGCAGCATGCTTGGTTTTCCGTCTAGATCCCTTGGGAGTAATTTATGTTTCTTTGGCTCTGTCGCTAGCCAGATGAACTCAGGTGTCACAAGCTTACATATTACACTGAGACAAAATGAAACTGCTGTGTCAGTCTGATAACTTCTCCCTTTCTGGGACATTAGCAGCATTAATAGCAACTAAACACTGGTGTCATTAAAGTACGTGAGGGGCTGCTTGGGGATTGGCCATCAGACTTCACAAGTTTACATGAGAAGAGGAAGAGGAGAAGTGTCATTAGCCAATAAGTAAATACAGAAGCTCTGATGAGATGCAGAAATAAATGATGTGCCAGGACCAGAAAATGATTTCACGTGAGACATGCCAGATTAAATTAGTAGATTAAAAAAAAAAAAAAAAAAGGCTTTTAGAAGTTTACCTAGAGAACGATGTTCTAACTGGAAGCACAGGGTTAGACTCAGTGCATTTTACACAGTTAATACATGGACTTGGGGATCTGAAGTCATGTTATGCTGATAGAAGAGTTCATTTATGTAGCGTGACTCTCATAAAGGATTCCATATTTTCTGTTTATCCAAAAAGTTAATGATTTTGCTCTTTATTTGAGAGAGAGAATGAGAGAGAGAGAGAGCGTGTGTGGAGGGGACGTGCAGAGGGAGAGGGAGAGAAAATCACCAAGCAGGCTCTCCGCTGAGCAGGGAGCCCGATTTGGGACTCAGTCTCACAACACTGAGACCTTGACCTGAGCCAAAGCCAAGAGTCAGATGCTTAACCCACTGAGCCAGCCAGGCACCCTGAAATTAGTGTTCTTTAAAATTTCCCACTGAACTTGCTATATACTGGAACCAAGAGTTTGGACATGGCATTCAGGTAGTACATGATCTGGCCCTACACACCTCTGTGGACTTATTCTCCTGGCCTACTTTGCTTGGGCCACACTAGCTTTCTTTTGGTTCTTTTTTTGTGACAAAGCTCCTTTTTGCCTCAGGGCTTGGCAAATGTGATTCTTTCTGCAAAGATTTTATATCCCTTTATACCGAACAATACCTACTCATTTTTTAGGACCTATCTGAAAAGTTACTTCCTCAGCAAAATTACTTTTGACCCCTCCAATTTAATTCATCTCTCTTTTCCATCATATCAAAGCCCTCAGACAATTCTGTTTCTGTTCAAAATGTAGGACTTGGAAAGAGGGTATCTCCCAGACTAACAATGAGAAAATTTAGATCATCTACAAAACCATAATTTTTCTCAAACCTGACTAGTCTGAAGTCTAAGGAAAGACAGTTACTCTGAGAAAAGAGAGGGATGTGAGTACTGGCTTACCTTGGGAATAGCATTGGAAGAAGCCAGGGATGCCACAGAAGGGTAAGAGACTTCCGCTAAAATGCTTACTGAATTGCTGAATGTTGTGTGCTGACTTAAGTGAGAGAATAGAACCACTGTTTCCAAATGCAAGGGGGGGTTCACCCCTCCCCTCAGCTCTTCTCTGCTGACCTAACTGTGAATTCATGAAAGGACTAGAAGAAGGCAGGAGGCTGTAGAAAGCTTGTCTTGATGCAGTATTTGGGGAAGAGAGCAGCTACTGCTTCAAGAGGGCACAAAGTCCTTCCTGGATCCACCTCTCCATATCCCTATGGAACAAAATCTTTGAGCTAAAGGAGAAAGAGCAGACAATTCTGTGACCACAAGGGCACAGGTGAATACTCACTGAGCATGAGGGGCAAGGAAGAGAAAAATAAGATCTCTACCCCTGGGAAAGGGGCAAAAAAATCATCCTGGTCTCAGATAATTCATGGTTTCCCATTGCTGTGAGAGGCATAGGGTCAATGAGAAAGACCCACCCCAAGACAAGACGACGGATGACACAGAGCCCGCATAAGACTGGCTGAGCCAAGACAACAGGGGCGTATACCCTCTCTCCCCCTGCCACATCAACCAGACCAAGTATCAAGGAACAAGAAAGAGAAGTCTCCTGCCAGGGAACAGAAGGAACAAGAATGAGACCCTCTTTAAGGCACAGGCCCAAGGGGAAAACCTAAAGCTGGATGTGGAACAGGAACATTGAGGTAACACTAACTTGAAAGGAAGTGCATCAAGGATAATCATACCAACCTAGACTCAGATCAACTGTTGATTAGATTGGCTCAGTTCTTCCACAAACCTAAAGGTATAGTTGTGGGAGAGACACACCAATTTCCAGGCATAAACACTGTCCTACACAAAATGTTTAGTCTTTAACTAGAAGTTATGAGACACATGACAAAAAGGAAAACAACAAACAAACAAACAAATAGAAACCCAATGTGAAGAGACACAGCAATCAACAGAACCATATTTGGATATGAACCAGACGTTAGAACTAACCGACAAGGAATTTAAAACATTTCAAAGATTCTGGTGGAAAAAATAGTATACATTAAAAGATGGATATTTCAACCAAAAAAAGAATCTATAAAAGAATTGGATAGAAATGCTAATAATAATAAAAATAACCAAACAGAACACCAGAGATAAAGCATGCCTCCAACAGGCTCACCAATAGAACTTAAAACTGCCAAGGAAAGAAGAAGTAAACTTGAAGATAGGTAAAACAAAATTATTCAACGTGAAACACTAAGAGAAAAAAAGTAGAAAAAAAATAACAGAGCATCCAGTTGCTATGAGGAAACATGAAAGGTCTAACACATTTGTAATTGAAATTCAAGAACAGATGAGAGAGAGAGAGAGAGAGAGAGAAATATGAAATACTTGCAGATAATCACTAGGAATTTTCAAAACATTATGAGTCATCAAACCACACATATCCAAGAAGCTCAGAGAACACCAACAAGGATAAACACAAAAG